>JAAAKG020133193.1:0-14254 GCA_010014905.2 Druon quercuslanigerum
GTTACGTTTCTAGCTATACGATTTAGCTGTCCTACGGAAACATTTCCCTGCCACAGCCACATTTTTTTTCCGTGTATATATATTGAAGCTTCATATGTTTATAGGCATTTTCAACAGTGATTTTTTAATACCAAAAGTCGTAAAGCTGATACAACAAACGTTATTAAAGAATATTTTTTCCATACTTCATTTGGATCGCATCAAAAACTGCAGGTAGTTTCAGAAAAGGGCGGGGGGGAAGGGGTGTATCGATACGAACTTACATAACGTTTAGTACGTTTCCTGATAATAAATTTTGACAAAATTTGCCAATTTTCGGAAAGATAACCCTGCAACAGCACAGTTTAATAATAACTGAATAATTTGGAAAATCTCTTTTACATTTAAAACTTCAGACTCTTATCTCTAATCCCCTCTTTTCATAAAATCTTTATGGTTTGAGGCACAATAGCACGCATTTCAATTGGAAACGGTTCAGGCGACCCTGACTGTTTACGTTGCAGCCCCCCCCCCCCACGAATTATGACCAAGGTTATTTTAAGGCACCCTTAATCCTGAACATAAAGTGAGAGTTTGGCGTAATTTTCTTTTCTTGGTGGAAGAGTAATTTTTTTAATTGAAAATTTGGCTGATCCGATTTTCGTTCAAAATTTCTATTTTTGTAATTTTAGCATTCACTTGGAACTGCATCTTTGTAGGTTTAAAATTCGACTGTTTTTAAAAAATTTAACTATTTTGCTGACAATTCAACTATTTTGTTAAAGTCATGTTTTTTTCGTCGAAAATTCAACTATTTTGTTAAAAGTTCACCCCTTTCGATTGAAAATGTATATTTTATGATAAAAAGATAATCTTTAATAGTTAAAAGTTTATGTTTCTTGACTAAAAAGTAACCTTCTTGTTTAAAATCCTACTTTCTTAAAAGCATACATCTTTTTAGCTCAAATATTATACTATTTGGTTAAAAGTTCAACAGTTTGGTTATTTTATTTAGTTATTATATATTTTATTTACAATGTTAAATGAAAGAATAGAAATGTTGATTCTAAAATTGAAACTTAATATCAACTAAATGTATTTAACTTTTAATACAAATTACTTTGTCATCGGGTAATATTTAATTCTTTCAATTACTTAATTATTAAATTGAATACATAATTTTCAACTTCTAAAGAATAAAATTGTTTAAGAAATAATCTTGCTTAAAAAGTAAATGATTCGAACAAAAGACTTACTAAACGGAACAAAACTTGACTAAGATTATTCCATTTTCGCAATTAATTATATATGGCGTAGCCCAAGCCGACTAACTGGCCGGACGGATAATCGACACGGTAAAGCCGACTGTGTACCTGCACCTGCTCACGTTCTTCTAGTTGACGGTTGAAATCTGCCAACGAGCGGCCAGTCGACTATTCGACTAGAACGTTTCAGCCCAATAGACTACTATGCATGCGGTTCATCATATATTTTAAGGATTAAGATTTTTTATTTATTTTTCTCGTTAATATTCTGAGTAGAAAATAATTAAAAGAGTTTCTGTTATAAATTTCTAACTACTCATAATTTAATTTATATGTTTGTGTAACACGAAGTTTGTTAGTAAGGAAATCTTCATTAAAAAAATTCTCCGATTCTTAAAATGGACAAGGAAAAGTACAAAAGAATATTGTTTCTTTTTTTGCACAGCTTTTCTATTTACGATAATTGGAAATAAAATAACAATCGTCAGAAACATCACAGAAAATTTGTTAAAAGAAATTATTGTTTTTTAATCTTTTGTTTAGGTACTTATCTTCATTTCTCATAACAAGTTGTACTTTTGTGAATAAGTGAATTACATGATAAACTAACTTCAAAATAAGCTATTTCTAGTGAAAACTGGATAATAATGATTAAGCAAAATATACAAAATACGTGATAAAATTATTATTTTATGCTGTTGTTTAAACAAATTATATTTCTTAATACAATTGAGAAATTGTTAATAAATTTTTTATATACTATTCTGTCAGAAAGTCAATTGTATGTCTTATATTTTATTTCAATTTTTTTTAAGTTGCCGAAAAAAATGCTTGGGCAAACAAAAACTTTGTTAACAAACAGACATTTGATATAAATTGAAAGAAATTCATGGAAATTATGTTTTTATTCAACTAAAAGTACTTTAAAAAACAAATTTGAGAAAAAATTGTATAACTCTGGCTCAATTTTTAGACATTTTGTAAAAAAAATGGTTTAAATAATTATATAATGTTTTAAACACAATGTAATAATCCAAGCAATTGCAAACTATTACATTTCAATGAGAAAATATGATTAGTTTTTACGTTTTTTGGGGATAAATAAATGCTTCAATAATTTACACTTAGTGAAATAATTAAAAAATGTTTGCCGCTTGCCACTCTTGCCCGGCGCCACTAGTATACTCCCGTGTACTCTACACAGCACGCCACGCCAATTTCACGTGAGAAAAAATACTCTCCACTTTTAATTACAAAATACAAAAACAAGAACATTTTAGGAAAAAAGATAGCTGAACGTTTCGGCAGTAGACACTACGACACTTCTCGTTTTCGGGGCTGTAGGGGATGCGAACATGAAGTGTAAGATAGCCCTCTCTCCTGCGTCAAGCCGCGTTCGATGTAGTAGGCGTAGCCGGCCGCGGATGTGTATACGTGAGATGAGGCAAGTAGTGAGGGCAAGCGAATGAAGGAGAAATCGGCAAACGAGAAATGTCGTAGAGTTCTGTAAAGCTCGCGCGACTTTTAAGAGAGAAAATACTTTCCATTTTCAATTACAGAAAGCAACAACAAAAATGATTTTTTCGGAAAAAAGCGAGCTGAACCGACTTCTAGATCATTTGGTTAAAATATGGTGTTTAACTCAAACGTTTAGATTTAGTTTGCCCCTAGCGAATTTGATAGCCGTTTGAAGCGCCTTAAAGTGAATTCATTCTCATAGCCAGGAACTGATTCTAAATTGTATCAAATATAAAAAAGGTTTTTTTTTCTCTTTACATTTTAAAATGTATAGCGAATATATATTATATACTTTTTACCTAATTAATATTAATTTTTTCTATTGTAAATATGAAATTAATTAATCACCTTCTATTACTGATTTTTACCATCATACTTTAAGGGCTTAAATTTCTTTCTCGTTATTCAGAATAAGGTATCGACAGCCAACCTATTGCATAGTTCGCACGTGCAAAGCAGGCTAATGTCACAAACTGTTCTCTCTAATTGCTGAAGCGATTAATCATCAACGCTGACGCAGCTCGATTGATTGACGTTAAATAATAAAGTAAGGCTAGCAGAGAAGCTACTGAAGTTTGAGCTTTTCCAAGAATAGTACAGACTCAGCACGAAACTTTTCACATTCCTAAAGTGCAATTCACCCCACTTGTTAATAAAGTTAAATTTCCTGTTAATCTCTTTACTGCCTAATTTTTTAATTTTTAGAAAACAAGTTACAGCATCCTAAATAAATCATGCCCACAAAAGTGAGCACAATCTAAAGAACCGATAATACTTTCTTAATTTTTTTGACCACATAATAACTTTGTCACAAAATGCATAAAAAATCAATGCTATTGAATTTTCTGCACTACTTATACTTTTCACCCAATACTGAAGGACTTTGAATTTAATTTACTTTTTCATTCGCTCAATAAAGTTCCCGTTATTTACGAGAAGCTGCACTTATAATGTATGTCAATATAAATTTTATAATCTCCGCTTCGACTGGCTGGTCCTGTTCGTAATTAAAACGCCGCTTGCTTGATTTGAAGATCAGGTATATACATAAATCTGCTTAGGAGTTTCTACTAAATTCTCGGATAATTTTTAAGTCCTTCATCTACTTCAGAAGTCGACAAGTTACGAAAAGAAAGTTTTTCGAAGTAACGCGTTATTTTAAGATTTTTCACAAATTTGATCCGAGCTTCGATAAATTTAACTAAAAACATAATATACTGCATTGTCAAAGTTGATTAAGCAAATTAAAAAAAAATACAAAAAAATAAGAAACAGTTTGATTAACCTCGTCTTCACTTTAAGCTTTTTGATTCATTAAAATTTAATGAGTTGAAAATTCGGAGACGAAATTTTTCGTAACGTAAACCATGAACGAGCTGCAAAAAGGGTTATAGTTACAGAAAATTCCGTAACCACAGATATTGCAATTCTTGACAGTCTGTAGTTACGAAATTTTCCGTTACCGTGAAGAGTTACGTAAAATTCAAAACCATAGACAGTGCGTTAACTTTTTTATTGAAAAATCATATTTTTGGATTGAAACTTTAACTGTTTTTTTAATAATTCGTTGTTTTTCTTCAAAGTTAAACGATTTTATTTACTATTCGTCTTTTTTGGTGGAAAATTATCTTCTTGGCGTAAAACCTATCTTTTCGGTTAAAAATTTAACTACTATTTGATTAAAAATTATCTTTTTTGGTTGAAAATCGACTTTTATTAAACACTTACCTTGTCCGGTTTAAAAGTTAAGTAGATTCTGTAAGATTCATCTTTTTAGAAATTTAATTTTTAGATTAGAAATTTAAACCTTTTGGTTAAAAATCAATCTTTGTAGATTAAGGATTCAGCTAATTGGTTCAAAACTCCACTACTTAAAAGTTCAACTATTTTGTTAAAAATTGATCTATGATGCTTACAAGTTTAATTTTTTTCTCTTTCATAAAACATTAATTGTGCTGTTGTTGAAAATTCGTCTTAATCGGGTTAAGAATTTATCTCCTTTAGTAGAAAATCTTTTTTGGTTAAAAATGCAACTATTTCGATTAAATTCAATACAATTTGTACTTGAAATCCTAAGAACTTAACCTTTTGAGTGGCACATTTTTCTCTTGGACTAACTCCTGTGATCAATCGTTACTCATAGGTTTTTGGGGTCATCGATTACAATTATGATGTCAGAATTGCAAAATTAAAAATAACGACTATTTTTGATCAAATTTGAGGTTTTTTTCAATTGTCACGTAATTTGCTCTATGGGTTTGGAGTGACTGGCTGCGATTCTGAGAATAAATAAACTTATACAGACAAGTATTAATTATTTACAAACTGAAAATTTGTTTCAGAAAGACCAGCCTGCGGAAAATTCTAAAAAATATGCTACGTGTGAAATATATGTAAAAAATTTGTCAAAGGTGTTTAACTTTCTTTTAAAGGATAGTTGAATTTATTCGGAAAAAATGAATTTTTTTTCATTTGAGTGATTCATAACTAATTAAAAACAATTTTACAGACTTTTTCATGATAATTACATAACATGTATACCAAAAACTTTAAAATGTACCAGAAATCCATAAAAAAAACTACCATCAAAAAGGTGAGACTTATATATGCCACCGCACCTCAAAGGGCTAAGGCGTTTCTTGTTCAATTCAACCCGATAACTGCATTAATTTTAATTAAAAGGATTTATTCTGTAATTATTTACCCATTTTCGTAAAAAAATCACCCAATTTTCCCTGTTTTAGTGTTTAGCGAACGGCTAAACTTTCGCGTGTATGGGAAAGAGCGGGAAATACAAAAATACGGAATTCCACGGGAAGAGGAGGGAAACATAGCCCAAAGTTGGTATCGTAGTTAATGTATGGCCCCTGAGTTATAATGAATTTTCTTGTATTCCCTTGAATCATCTTAAATTCTTTCAAATTCTTATAGGTTGGAATAAACTAATATACTCTAGAGATATATTATTAATAAATACACATAGGCAGACAATGAAATATGACCCGAAGCTTCTGACTATGAGTACTGAGAACATTTAATATAAAGTTTGAGGAGATCCAAGTTTCGGGTTTTGTCTTGACCATACAGAAGCTTTTGGTCGTGTTTATGTCCACTGACAAAGATATTCCACGGAATACATCGTTCCGGATCACTGCAGACCTATAACTGCATGAACAGGCCTCTTTGCTGATCAGAGAGAACACTTAACAACAAAGTTTCAGTAATTTGGTTACCATCCACATAAATGAGATACCATAGCAAGACGCTATCATGAAGTGGATTGTTCAAAGTTTCGGTTACAACAGAGTTTAATTAAATTACAATAATTCCTATTCATAGATCAATATATGGAAAATTTGTCGCAGAGGTCAATTCCGCTTACCTGCGTAATAAGCTTAAGTAAAAATGTTCAAGCATTCTACAATTTAATTAATTTATTCTACAATTTAGTTGATTTATTGTCTTTTGGAACATTTATTTTGTATCACGAGAACTGAAAGAAGCTAATTAACTTGAAAAAAGTGGAAAAAGTGACTAAAAGTGACTGCTTTCCACACAAAAAGGAGCCTGTAGCATCAGTAAGAACACTTACCTGTTGAAACAACATCGATGCTTTACAGTGGAAAGAATGAAAACAGAAAATTATAAAAATTATAAATTAAGGTTATTTAAATTTTTATACGAAAGACTTCACAACCTGTAATGCTCTTAAAACAGGGTAAATAGGATTATTGTTTAAGACCTTATAAAAAATACTTATCTCGTCCTTACACATAAACTTGCACGTGCGCAATGCAAAGGGTGGAACAAAAATCTGTAAGATATATTTGTAACTGAAATGATGAATATTCAACAAAAATTTTTTTGTTATAAGAGTTCAACTTTCAACAAAGTAGTTTTGCATTTTCAGCCGAAAAAGATAAATTCACGACGAAAAATTTAATAATTAATATTTTGACAAGCAAAAAAATTAATATTGGACTAAATATTCTAAGAAGATTTCAACGAAACAGTTGCATTTTTGACCAAAAAGGATGTAGCTTCTACCAAAAGAAATGAATTTTCAATTAAATAGATACATTTTCAACCAAAGACATGAATTTTTAAGTAAATATATAATTTTTTATAAAAATAACGAATTTTCAACCAAGCGTAAACTGTTTCAACCAAAAAACGAATTTTCAACCAAAAATCAATTTTTGACAATATCGTTAAATTAAGAAAAATTATTTACCAAAAAACAGATCAATTTTTAACAAAAAAGTTAATTTTCGACCAAGATAGTTAAATTCTTAACTAAAGAGTTAAATTTTTATCCAAAAGAGATGAATTTTCAACAACAACAATTAATTTGTAATCAAACAGTTGCTTTTAGAACCAAATAGTTGCAGTTTCAAGAGAAAGAGACTTTCCGGCAATTATGTTATTATTATTTTAACTAATATAAACTAAGATAAAGTCATCATAAACCTAATAGATTCTTAAAGGAAGTAGATATAAATACATTCTCCAAAATACGATTAAATTTACTCACTATTGGGGCTACATAGTTAAACTAGACTGGACCTCTCAGTGTACCCAGAATGATCAGATTAGGGTGATTATCAAAATTCTTGAAAATTATCACTTGAAAATAATATTCAAGCTCAAATGTTTTCGATAATATGGAAGTGAAAGTGAATAAATTACGGAATCGCCTCTTGGAATTCGTTTTGGGTCCATGAATTGCACCAACGAAAGAAATAATAATTTGAAATATTTTTTCTGAAAAAAGGTTACCCTTGTAAAAAGCGTCCTGCTTCTGAGATGCGACCCATATAAAAACTTGGTCGAAAAACCCACGAGATCTAAAGCGAAAAAATTTACACGCGAGCTTTAAATAAATTTAAAGGGGAAAACCGATATACATATATATATAACTATAAATATATACTATAACTACTTTTTGAAAAATAATCGAATCAAAATGTGTTTCCATTTCAAACCAATGTGTCGCGTCAATTCATTTTTTCCCCAAATCAGGTGGAAATTTGTGATAAAATACGGAAATACTTATAAAAGAAAATAGTCATATAAACAGAGAATGTTATTGGAATAGGAGGTAAATATTGCTATAACAAAATTTCCAATGATTCATGGGCCTGACTTTCAAAAACTATTTTTTGATAGATGGTGTATTATTTCATTAAATAATCAAATTAATCAAACTGGTGTAAGTTAAGGACTCTACATCAAAACGTATGCACCGTGACTCAAATACGTTATTACCAAATGTAATCGAACTGAGTCAAATACGTTATTACCAAATGTAATCGAACTGATGTTCATACTAAATACTATGAGTTGGATGATTTCCGTTATTAGTCCTAGAATTAGTTTATCTTGCATGAATGCTGGGTTTAATTAATTTGAAACTGCTCTCAAAACTAGTTGTTAGTCCAGATTAACAATTATTACAGTAACAGGCACTCGGATATCAAAGGAGCTCTGTCACTGGATGGATAAATCCACAATAATTACTTCACGCTAAAATTTTTTAACTCAACATTTAATCAGTGACTTTTTTAAATATACCATTAGTAATAAAGTTTAGAAATTCTGGTTTTATATTGTGCAAAAAGTAAATTGAATTTTTATTAAAGTTTGTGTATGATATATAAAAATACAGTCAATAAACGTATGGTATAAAATCTTCCTCAAATAATATTTCCTTTCTGGAAGTAACTGAAGTATTGTCACGTACGATCAATCCACACATGGATCCCCTGGATAATATGTAACGTGGATATTTGATAGCATACGCATACATCATGTGCTTTGCATCTTTTGAAGTATCATCTTTCTAGCTATAGTCGATTTTCGGCGTCATTTGAATATAAATAGAAGCCATATATTTTAAACAATAAGAATTTATCAAAGGTGAAAAACAATCGGAAACATTGTATTCAATCTTCAAAGTTCAATTAAAAATCAATGTATTCAGAAAAAAATAATATAAAACTGATAAAACAAGCTGGTCTTGAATAAGCATAATCTAAGAAGTTTGCAAACTTTTATCTTCATTCTTCGCCTCTCTCCATACCCTAATCGAAGCGTTTTTTTGCATAAATAACTTTGTGAAAGTAAAAAGCATTACCGAGGTTTTTAGGGTGAGGCTTTTGTACCTGAATGGCTACTCAAGATCTGTCAATGAAAATTTTGTTCGGACAACCAGTTGCATCCTAAATCAAGGCTTATCACTAAAACTTGCAAGAGGATGACGAACTGGACGAAACTTTAAAGTCGGGAAAAGCTGATAGCGCACCAGAAGTTAAGTACTTGGAAAGTTTGTCGGGGAAAGATGGCTTAAATCGTACAACAGGAAAGCCGAAAAGTCCAGTTTGCAGCTACAAATGCAATAGAAGAATGAGGATAAAAGAAAAGTTTCTTGTCATGGAAAAAGGGGAAAGAAAACAAAATTGATGAATAATAAATAAAGTTGGATCATTGAAAATTTAGATTATTTATATGTTTGATATTGTATAATTTTAAACTAAAAGCCTTTCAAATTAAAGCATAGTAAATTTAAAAATTTCCAACTTGTCTTTTTAGCCGATATAAAAAGCAATAAAAAAGAGACTGAATGCAACGTTTTTTGCATTAGAAAAATTGTAAAGGCAAAGAAATAAGAGGAAAAAGGGGATGCATTTTAAACAATGAGTAATTACTACACAAATTATTGGCCTTTTCAAAAGAGTCTTTTGTTTAAAATCCTTTATCTTGTTCCTTTATGGTTGATTCTATGGTTTACCAGATGTTCTTATGTTTTTTATTCAGCTTAAAAATCACCCTTAATAGCTTTGCTTTCCAAAACAACCTTTTATTCACCTATAAGTCACTTGCAAAGATAACAACTAATTGGAAAAAAATTTCGTTAAAAATGCATAACATACTAAATATCTAAATATAATTTCTTGATTAAATTAAAGAAGAGAGACATTGCACTTAAATTAACTTGAGAACAATTCTTTCTAATAATTGTAAATATTTAAAAAAATGTTTGAAATAGAAATAGGAATTTTACTTTATAGTTTAAAAGAATTAAATAAATCTTATCTTTTAGTATTATAAATGAATTACGTAATTTTGTCCCCAGAGGGAGGTAACTTTGATTTTCATATAAAGCGTGCTTCGCATACGAGTGAGTCCTTATTTCTGCAATCGTTCAGTAGCTGTAATAGATACATAGGCAGCTACCACGTACAGAATACCGCACATTAACACACAATCGAACGTTGCACTTCCTCGTGTGTACATGAAATTGGTCGATATGCTTTAGTAATGTATTTGCACAGGGACATGTGTTTGATTTCAAGTGAATATTAATGTGAATTTTAGCTTCGTAATTTCCAATCATATAATTTTAAAATTTTATATTTAATAACTTAGAAAAAGCTTTACAAAATAGAATCATTCCTCATTCAAAATCATCTATTTGCAATTCCAAATTCAACAAGATTCCAATTGAAGTTATCAATTGAATAACTTTAATTGATATTTTGAGTGATTAATGTCTTAAAAGTCAGAAATATCACAATTTTCAATTTAAAGTATTACAAGTTAAAAAAATTAAAAAATCAATTCTGGGTTCTTAAAATTGTGCAAATTAACAATTACTTCTTTATACAAGAAATAAAATTTTAAAATGTAAGTCATGTTCGAAATTTTTATAAATGAAAATATAAATTAAATTTTTATTTAATTACTAAAATAAATTTCATACTAATAAAATAAAGAAATACATTATTCCATATGGTAATCACATTGTTAGATCTATGTTTTATCTACCCTTTTATTCTAACGTGTACATTTTTTCAAATTATAATTTTGGTTTAAACGCTCGGTTCGCGGACTTTACTTCATAAATTACTTGTATTTTATGTCGAACAACAGAAAACAAAGTCTATTAATAGACTAAATTAAAAAAATTAGTTTGAATAAAAAAAATTTCTAATTATCCTATAATCACTAGGTTTTTGGATTTTATTTAAAAAATTACTTGCAATTGATGTAAAGCAACAGCAAAAAAAATTGTCACCTTAATATTCCTATCGAAAGAGTTTGTTAACAATTTTCCGATCGCATGTTCCACATGCCTTTCCGACATGAAATACAAGTAACTAGTGAAATAAAATACAAGTTCTGATTATTTAGGGGGAAGTTAGAATTTTTTCATATTCAATTTTTCTTAAATTGAATAATTTTGTCTCAATTACGGCTTTCCGACAGGGTTGTTAGGATGATATTTTTTTGTGTTTGCCCCAATTCAAATGCAATTAATTTTGAAAAAAGGCCAAGAACTGGGTGTTTAGAAGGAAATTTAAAATTCTTATTATTGTAAAAACTTTTTTGAAAATGAGTCTCCAAGTAACTATACTGGGATGAAACTTTTGCATGTGTTGCCCGAAATCAAATACCAGTAATTTGTGAAATGAAATCGGCGAACTGACTGTTAAGAGTTATATTACAATTTTTAAACATTTTAATAGGTTTTTTTATTTCATACATTTTTTTAAATAACTGTGTTCCGGTAGGGATGTTGAAATGGAACTTTTTTTCTGCTCTTCTCCATCAAGTACACACAATTTGTAAAATAATATCCGATAGAGCTCGTATACGAGAAAGGATGAAAAAAGCGGTACGGGGAGTAGACAAAGTAGGTTAACAAAATTGGAGAAGCATATGGTTATTGATAGGCTGCATTAGGTTAACGAGAGGAAATATAGGAATGGAAGAAAAGGAAAGAGGTCGAGAGTTTATAAGAAAGGTATATAAGGTGAACCCTATAGGGAAGACTGGAGAAGACCTGGATATATGGTGTGAAAAGAAGCGCAATGGAATCAATTAAATATTAGAGCGGCAAAGAGGACGAGGCCGTTTGAGACGAAGCTAAGGGTGGGAAAGGGAGAGTAGCAAGCAAATAAATGATTTAAGGAGGTAGAAGAAAATGAGAGTGAGAGCGATAGAACTAACAAAATGGGAAGAAGAAAGAAAAAAGTTCCTTAGTGCTAGAGATATAGGAAAGAGAAATGTAGTAAGCTATGAATAATTGGAGAAAATGGACAGGAGAAGGCAATTAATGGAAAGATCGGGAATGATGAGGAATTAAAGTAATAATTAATATTTCGTACAAGGTGATCAAACAGGAAGAAGCACCAAAGTATATAGAAATGAAAAATATGTATGGGAAAAAGAAAGATAACAGAAAGTGCAGAATTTGTGAATAGGAGGATGAACACGGGTGCATGTATGAGAAGGATGTAGGAGACGATTGGAAGAAAAGGAAGCTGGCAAGAGAATGTGGTAAAGATTCTAGGGGAGGATGGAATGGGCGGGGAGTGGATGAAGGAGCTGAAGGGGGCTACAGGGGTGAATTGGAAAGAATAGATTTGGAAAAATATCAAAATTGAGGAGGAGGAGAACAGAAAGAAAAAGGAAACGGAATTCCTTTAGATTAGAGGCGTACAGATCTATAATTAATGATTATGTAATAGTATAAGTAGATTAGGATGCGCATGCACTCTCACTCATTCACTCTTGCTCTCCCGATTTCGATCAATCGGTCACTTGTTCAAAACTAGAATATGAGCTATGCTTAATATAGAATTACGTATCTAGATGTAAGTAATAATGTGAATTGTTTCAAATATTTGCAAATAGTAAGGATAAGATAATATAAAATATGTAGATGTTTTAGTAAAAAACGGAGACCATGTGAACCCTTAGGGGGCACATCATTAATAAAGAAAAGTGAATGTATGTAAAGGTTGCGAATTTCAATTATATATGTTAAAAAAGCAGCTTAAAATGAAAAACTTTTAATTCACGAGCATACAAAGTAATATGAAAATTCTCTCTGATTGAAAACTAAAAAATAGTATATCTCACCATAAAGAGTATAAAGACGAAGTATGAAAATTAATATCATTGATCTAATGTAGGAAACTTACCAGAAACATGAAGAACAGTTATTTACTAATACATTTAATACAAACATTGCAATATTATATATTTATATGCATTAGAGTAACACAAAAAAATCTCTTCGACTAAAGGAATATCCTCGAAAAAATGCATTTTTTGAAAACTGCACTGTCAAAAAAAGGATTTGTGTAAAATTACAAAGTTTCGGAATATTGCATATTATGTCATTGTAAATATCACACACTTCACTGCGTGATATTACAAAAGTGTGTGAAATTTCATCATCTAGCGATGTAAATAAAAGGACCCTCAAACAGTAGTGTAATATACACTCAAAAAAAACAAAATTACACATTTCCTCATACGAACTTTCCATTCAGAAGGGAAAATTAAGTCGCAGCGTGTATTAAGGAAATAATATGTGAATACGAAAGCGTCTCTCGTTTTCGTCGTTTATCGATTCCTTCTTCCTCTAATTTTTTAGCATTTTAAGTATCAATGTGAGGAGATTTCTATTTTGCCTTTTATATTTTCTGCTCTTAGAACGGAAAAAATTGGACTATTACAAACGCATACTTCATATCTTTGTTACAGATTATATGAACTTCAAAAAAATACCCGTACACTGAGAAAACTGTTTGGATGGAACAACAAGAATTTTGTTGCCTCATCAGAATAATTTAGTTGCTCCTCGTGTAACAAAAATATTTTGTTGAGACCTTTTCTTGGCCAAACAAAACTGTTTTGTTAGCATAACCGAATTTTGTTGTTGAGTCAATGAAATTCTTTTGGATAAAGTTCCGAATAGGTGTACGTGACGAATTCCTTCACACTGCGTATTTTTATGTATTTTGACGCGCTGATTACGAAAATGATAGTGAAAATTGGCGAATAGGCGATTTTCATGGTGAAATCGCGAAAAAACCATAAAAACGTGTTTTTTTGCGTTTATCACAGCCAATGTAATAGTTTCCAAGAAAATTAGTGATATCTCGATTTTTATGAAAAAAACCATAAAAATCATGCTATTTTCGTTTTCGAGTGTTAACCGTCCCCCAGTGTCAACAACCCGTGTTATACGCGTAATTTAACCCGTTTCCTAAGTTTTTTCTGCTCCCAGTCACAGGGGTGCATTCCCGTCCCCCATGACGCGTGAGAAAAGGGGCATGGGTGTGACCTAAGTTTTTTCTGGATCCAGTCACAGGGGTGCCTTCCCGCCCCCATGACGCGTGGGAGAAGGGGCAGGGGTGTGACCTTAAATTATTTCTGTGACCAGTCACAGGTGTGCCTTCCCGCCCCACGACGCGTGGGTAAAGGGGCAGGGGTGTGACCTTACATTATTTCTGTGACCAGTCACAGGCGTGCGTTCCCGCCCCACGACGCGTGGGTAAAGGGGCAGGAGTGTGACCTTACATTATTTCTGTGACCAGTCACAGGGATGCAGACTATTATAAAAAACTTATAAGGAGTATACAATCAAGACAATAAATAGAATATACTCAGAATTTCTAATTAAAATAAATTAAAAT
>JAAAKG020133194.1:0-14252 GCA_010014905.2 Druon quercuslanigerum
TAATGTTTTTATGATTGCTGGCGTCAGTTCCCAATCCTAAAAAAGGCGTAGATTGCATTTCTTGCAGAATCATATCAATAGAGTGCGGAGATAAAATGTTGTTAAAGATAGCCTCGGTTATTGTGCGAGCGCATCCAATTTTATTTACAGTTTCGGAATCATCAAATAAAGAGCGAAGTAGTTGCAGTGTGCAATCCATTGAACGATAGGACATATGGTGTTTCACCGTGTGGAACGCCAAAACTGCCTCAGCTAATGAAACTCTCATGTTAAGAGCTGAGTCTTTTTTGATGACCGAAATATCCCGATTGCAAACTAACACTTAGCTAAGTGTTTTATATCCTCACCCTTAACTCCCGTAACTTTGACGAAACAGGGAAATTTTTTTGCAGCTCATCCGAGAATTTACACTGACGTTTCGGCATTCTTCTCACTTGCGTACGTGCAGTTTAAAAAACTAAGTAACATAAAGAGTAAAGAATGACATGCAAGTTTTTCGATAAATTCATTGAATTATTAATGATTAACGAATTGTAGTGATATATATTTACCTTTCAATATTCTACAAATCAGAGAACACTACCGACAATGGACAAGCATTAAAAATAGCTTTTTTAGTTGCTAAATATATCTGCACGATTCACATATATTATAACAACATACACTTGAAATTGCCGAAGTCCAGCAGCAGTGGAACTCCGATAGTCGAAAATCGAACGGACCTCTTTTTCTAACGTGTGAAGATAGAAAGAGAGGTTCTTTTGATTTTCAACTTCAAAAGATCATCCGAGTCCCATTGCAGTGTTACTGACAGACCACGACTTTTTCAACTGCGCAAGCGCCGCGCATGGAAGGGAGAAGCCACATTATTGTCTGTTATACGCGCGCTTATTGGAAATGCGACACTTTAAATGTAATATTAGCCAATCAGCAAAAACCGGGACATTTACAGCACTGACCGGGACACCGGGACGGACAGTAAAAAAACTGGTAACACGTACGGAAAAACCGGGACGGATGGTAACCCTAACCTCCTTGTGAAGACGGTTATGAGGGCTTATGATATTGCTGATTAATAATGTAACAATTAATATCAAAATTCAAAATGGCTCTTCCAATATGGCAGCTGAAAACTTGCAAAATTTTTTTTTTGGTCTCAGAAGTGTACCCTTCGTAGGGCGGACTTTTAAGCTCGCCTACGAAGGTTAATAGTATCGCTGATTACAGATCTAGCAATTAAATAAAAAAATTCTAAACGGTGGATCCAATATGGTGGCCGAAAAAATCTATAATTGTTATTACAAAACAAGAAAGTCCTGGTCTTAATGCTACCCAGAACCTCTGAAATTTGTATTATGGCTTTAAAGCGTATTAAGTACTTGAAAGAATGGTTACAGAAAATATAATTCAATTTAGTGATCATAATATGAACTCGGTAAAGATTAGTTTCAAAATGAGCTCTCTGTGTTTAGCAGGGTTGAGACTGCCATAAAATAAAAATTTATGTCATGCCCAATAAGAAAGTTATGATCATTCATATAATTCGACCAATCTGTTTTAAACAGAAGCGATAATGAGCATCGAGCAGGCCACTATTATGGAATTTTTCTTAAGATTGCCTCTTTTTCTAAGTTATTCAGGATTAAAGTTACGGAAAATTCCGTAATACTTGTTCGTAACAATTATACTGCTGTGCCATAATACACTGTTTTAGGATATTATTCTTCTAAAGAAAAAAATTCCTGCAGAAAAGAAAAATTTTCTTTATCCAAAACTGCCATATGAGTATAGTTGCTTATAACAGCGTAAATTGTTGTTGGAAAACAATATATAATAACAAGTTATTATTTTTGAAATGATAAGAAATTATCCTGCAGTAAAGTTATTTAATCTCATGTTTAAAATATTTCTAGGTTCAACGACCATAGATTTTCCACAGAAATCATCGTTTCGATATCTTGCGTTCAACTTTTTGTGAAATCTGGTAAATTTTTCTTTGAAATTAAAAAGAGTGAATCATACTCTTCAAATATAGACTCAAGCCACAATTTATTTTCTGCCAGCTGACTAATCGTATAATTATTTTAAGCGTGGAATAAAAATGTCTGCGAAGCTAAAAATACGAATCTCTTCTCCTGCGTGAATTTTTTATCATAATCATTCTTCAAAAAAATAAATATTTAACCTTGATAAACTGTCATTTAGCAAAAAATTCCATTTCACAAATAAAAATTTGCTATGCTCACTCAGTAATTGCGTAATATTTATTTATCTATTTCGCTCTTTGTCCAGATTTAAAATAATTAGATGTGCAATAGGTTATGCGAATTTTGCAAATTGTTAGAAAGAAGTTTCAGATTTGGCAATGAGTTGAAAGGGCAATATTTCACAGATTATGAGCATGGCGCGATACTTCAGTCTCGCTACAATTTTACCAAACCACAATAAAAAATAAACAAACTGATACCAACATTAATCTCATTTTGATATGCAAAAAAAATTATCATTTTGATCGACCGGAAAGACCTATCAGCTTTTAGGATCCTAATGATCTGATTTGGGTTTGTGTATCAAGTCCAATCAAGATGGCTAACGTTCTCGAAGTAATTGAGCTCATATGCAAGCTTTTTATTTTTTCTGTGTATGTGTGCGATTAGATAAAAATGTTAGGTTATGTCGTTAGGACATGGGTGCCAGAAATTCGAGGCCATTTTGTTTATTCTGAGAAATGAACCAAGAATAAGATCAAATTCATCTGAATGGATAGATCATTATGATCTCGAGAGTCAAATGATGGTCGGAGTAAAATGCTTTTTAAAAAATTTATCCTTTTTTTACAGTGAACAAGTACATCAATCAACTCCAATCTAATTTTAATCAGATACCGATAAATAGGGTAGCGAGATGGAAAGGTGGATATTAATAAGGCACTTGACTTTCGCTAATAAGGTTTATTTAAATTATTTGCGAATACACATCCCTGTTTGACTGTTCATCAACAATACTAAATTTCGTTACGGAGTAGCTTTAGATCAACCCAAGCAGGAAAAACCACTTACTAATAACACTACGGAAGTGATTTAAAATTCTATTTGGAATTTGAAATGCTTATTTCGGGATTTACATGTCGCTTAATACGAATTTCAGATCTACTAAAACTAAAATCAATCATGTAATTGGTTTTTGATGTTGGTAAATTCAAATTTGTGATCGAAATCACAAACTTCAAGATGTCTGTCCAAAATTATCAGTCGAGAGTTATCGGTGTCAACAAATTTGCACCTCGCTATTCGCCAAACCTAGGAATAACCAATGAGGAGGTGGCGAGTATCATGCTACTAGGGTATGTCCCATTGCTACACAAGCCTTAGAAATGTTGCACAATGATTTTCATCAAAACAACCAAACCTTCGTCAATCATCTTCGGGAATATGTCATCTTCCCTAGGAGACTTGAATGCGTCTTCAATTATTGATGAGTTTTTATCCAACTTGCTTTATTCCAGTCATTTGCACTGGTCCTATAATCGAGGCCGTCCGTGAACCTACAGTATTGTTTCTTTCTGGAAGTTCTGTCAATGCCTCCTTGCGTTCCTAAACCAGCTTTGAGTCCATGCCTGATATCTCGATTGCAGTTAATGTCGCTCAGCTTTCCAAACAAATTTTAATTTGCCTCCGCATTAAAGGCAGTAGCATGCCGCCCAATTGGGATCTCTATATCCATTCTTCCCGTGCTCTTAGAGATTTCTGCTCCTTACTCTCCCTCTCTTTTCGACTTATCAGTATAACAGATTTCTCCTTGGAGGAGCGTCTTTTTGCTTCGGATGCAGATGCGGACAGTCTCAGTGCTGACGTTTCTCAGGAACCTACAGTTTGAATCAAAGACGAATAGAAACTGTGAATTCATTTGACATTTATGTTTCAAATAAAAAAACTGCAAACATACATATAAATACAGATAGACAGTCACGCAGGCAAAAAGACAGACATATTCTAGAAATATTTTTTTCGGCTTCAGAAGGTCTGACAACATGGAAATTTGGCAAAGCAAAGGGGGTTAGGCACGGCTAGGCGCATTTCTATTACAAAAAACTGTTGTTCGTATAGTACAATCACATTTATTATTAATTTCTTATAGTACATTAACATATATTAAAACACTATTTCCGTATATTAGATCAACATTTATTATGGGTTTTGCAAAGTAAATTAACATTTAATATTATTAACATAATCATTAGTTGCCAGTAATTTTTGATTTTTTATCTAATTGCATTAATGCTGTGGAGGATTATGGTTTAAAAGCCATACTTTAAACTTGAGCAGGACTGGGTGAAGGGCGCCTACTGGAATTTCGTAGATCTCATCTGGAATCAATGCAGTAATCCTGCCACTTTCCATGTTTATTTTCGAGCGCACTTTATTTAAAATCGAAGTCTGATAAAAATATATCCCAGAAAAAACATTACCACCTGTCAATATTGCAAAGGCGTCACCATCTGATGTTGATAATACAATTTGTTCTTCGCTCGATATAGGCCCATAGGTATTCGGTCTCACGATTGTTCTAATTCGCTTATTCGTAGGAAAAGTGTATTTTCGAAGTTCGAGTAGCCTGTTGGGGTTGTCAACGGGAGAAAGCCGCATTGATTGAAGTTTGTCAAGTCCATATCCAAGTATGCAAGAAGAAAGAAGCCTCGCTGGAGGATACCTGTATCTGGCACGAAAAGATTGCTTAGCAGGAGGAGACCTGGACCTGGCCCGCAGAGACTGCTCGGCAGGAGGAGACCTAGACCTGGTACGAAGAAGTTGATCAGAAGGTGGAGAAGACACGATCATTAAATTAGATCTGACAGGACAAAGAGACTTTTCAGGAGAATCATGTCTATCAGAAGAAGAAGAAGAAGATGGGCCGCCACGTGGAACACCAGGAATAGGAGCGCCATTGGGTAAACATTCGAATTGTGAGCTGATATCTGCAAGAATGAACAGAGAATTAATTGTTCGCACCTCTTTTTCGTAGTAACTGTAACGGAATCGTGATTATTTCAGTTTGTTTTTTAAATACTTTTTTGAATTTATTATAAAATCAAATAGGGTAATAATTACATCATAATAGATATCATATTATCAAATGGATCGATGCGATTTTGTCTACCTATCAAAAAATTTATAAAGTCATCATCCCTAATAACAATTAAAATTTTTTCTTTAAATTTTATATAAATTAAATAAATTAATAGATTCAGCAAGTTTGAATTGCTTTTTCGTCCTAATATCTGAGAGTATACATTCAGAAGTATCATTATAATTTCATATATTGTAGCCTGCAGTATGGCGTACAAATTTCCACATCCAATTTACCTCAATGTTCTTTCTATTTCTGAAATGCGGAATTTCGTTTTAATAGAATTTTTTCCTTCGTCTTTTTACAGCACATACATTCATGATTCCGCCGCCATTAATTCTAATTAATTTCTTGTTAATTTCGGAAAAACTCCAATAGAGTTTGATAAAGAATAGCAGTTGGGATAGAACACCAATTTTGTCAAACAAATTGCAATTTGTGGAATGCGGAAAAACATTTGTAAAATTACAGATATAATACAATATTATAGTCACCAATAGAATTAAGAATAACTATCCAGGCGAAGATCGGAGTATAAACGATTGTCATTTTTTGTAATTAGGAAAAAACTGATTATTCTGCGATAAAGAATTTGGTTAAAAGTGGAACAAATGATTATGGAACAGTCTTGTTAGATATTATATTATATCCTGTAGTCTTTATCTGATTAATTATAGATAAGCTTGTCCTTGCGAAATATTTACTAGCGTAAACCCGCGAATCCACTTAAGTGTGGAAATTGATAACAATGAAATCGCAATTATTAAATTATAAATTATTATTAAATTATTAAATCATAAATTTTCAACATACAAAAATATTACTTATTTAAAAACTTGTGTCTTTTACCTAACTTTAGATTTTTACCGCTTTTATTTTTTTACTCCTAATGGTTTTATTTGTCATTCTTACCGCCTAAATAAAGATATTAGAATAAACACCTAGAAACTTATTTTCTTAAGAACAAAATTTTATACTACTATTTTTCTTTTATTTCACTTCTCACTCACAACTTCCTGCTGGGTGTTACTTTACGTGCCGCTCGTCCCAGTACAATAATGTGCTATTTTACTGCCGCTCCGGGGGTAGGAAACGGGCGCTTATTATGCCTGTTTCAAATGTGTTTCTGTTAAACTTTTTGACAATGAATGAGGAATGAATTTTCACGGACAAATTAATCTGCAGATAGCAATTTATGGCAATTTTTGGCATGGCAAGCATTTGAAGGGTGCAGAATTTATTAGTGCCAAGAAAGTGACATATAAGTGTAGTTGTTTATAACAGCGTCGATTGTTTTTGAAAACAATACATAGTGACGACTTATTATGTTTAAGATGATAAGCATTTATACCACAATAAATTTATTTCATTTCAAGTTTAAAGGTATGTATTACGTGATAGCTGAGTCATCATTTGAAATATTTAAACATGGAACGAAAATTTCCGCGAAGCTAAAAATACTAAAATCATCTCGTGCAATGGTTATCACGATCATTCTTTGAAAAAATAAATGTGGTACCTTTACAAACTGTCGCTTCAGAAACATTTCCATTTGATGAACAAATATTTATTTGTTCAGATTAAAAATAATAAGATTTTGAAATCATCTTATTAATTTGACACATTCGTAGGAACAATATTCAGAATGTGCAATGAGTCAAACGCGCAATAATTTTAAATTATAATTATGACGCTGAATTTCCATTTTTTTAAATTATTATTTTACCAAATCCAGTGTATCGGATACAATGATATAGGGTAGCGAGGTGGAAAGGTCCACATTCATAAGTCACTCAAGTATAGTCATTTAAGTTTATCTAGATGATTTTTGAATAGATTCTCAAATTTGTCTGCGCATTAACATTATTAAATTTCGTAATGGCATTGATTCAGATCAACCCGTGCAGCAAAGACCTTCAGAACGTGTCTTACATAATTAAGATAACACTAAATAATATATAAATTTTCCAAATAATCGCGACACGTTATTTTGATGCTTCTAGATATTAAATCAAAATTCCTATGTACTGCTCATTTCTTCTAAATTAATCGGAGCCCAGAATAATTAATTAGAATCAAATAGATCAGTAACATTATCCTTAATGCCTTAAAAAATGCAGCAAAGGATACTCGATTCAGAAAAAATTCATATTTGAATACCAGATGTTATAAGCTCACATTTAAAAATTTCAGTGCGCTCTAAAAGTATCTTAGTTTCTTTTCAAAAATTGATTAAAGCAGTAATTACTACCATGATTTTAGTAGGGTCAGCGGAGCAAGTATTTTCGGAGTGTTAAGTTAACTGATGCTATAGGGGCGACATGAAAGAGGGGGGAGGGTGAAAAAACCATTATCTGTTGTGCAAATATTGGTATTTAAATAATAGCTATTATGTTACACAAATATAAGGTGGTCACATTTTCTTGGAATATAAGGCCACACCAAAAAAAGACTGTAGAAAGCTTTTCCCATCAGTAATTGTTTAAAAATCGTTACTGTTAGCAATAAATTCTGGACGTGGAATTCTCATCTAGTCAAAACAGTATTTGGTACAAATTGCTTGAATTTCGAACCGCAGTAATGATTGCCTCCTCCATAAGTTTGCGAGGTAAATACGCGAAGTGCGTCAGTAGTGTTTTTGTTTTCTCGTGGCGCAACTCTTCTGATTAGGCCTTTGTACCACCTGGCTTTGATTGACCTCTGGATTAGTAGCTGATTTGGTATGCCACAAACTAAAGCCTCTTGACAGACGAGTTCTCGAGGGGTATTACTGAAGATCCACTCTACGTCTAACAAGGTGCCCACCGCATAACCTTCCTGATTAGGCTACTTCTCCAATATTACCAGAATAGTTTGAAACGCAGGTAGCATGTACCCTCTTTATTCGAATCCTTTACCTACTGTTTTATCAGGCGTAATTTAATGTTAAGTGGTTAGAGAAGAACTTAAGAAGAATCAACTAATAGTATCATCCTGACGTTGTCTGACTCAGGTTCTAAAGATATCCTTTTATGCCACGATTTTTTTTGTAATGGTTACTCTGATCTGTATTATCCTATTCGCAAAGGAAGCACGAGATTTGAGTTTCTTGTTTGTTGGCTCAATAATGGTGTAATTATTTTTCTTTAAAGAATCTATAAAGATTATCTACACATCAGTTTTTTAACGCCCAGATTTTAGTTTATGGATAAATCCATAAACGTCGTGACAATAGACAAATAAATGTTTCGCATCTTGAGCAAAATATTGTCGATATTCTTTTTGGTGTTGTCTAGAAAAGGAATCACTCACTTTAGTTGCTCCTCATAAATTTCCTTTGACTTTTCCTTAACGTTGTAAAGACTATAGTCATCATTATTACTTGACTTACCATCGCAAAGATCTCATAAAATAATTCAGGATCACAGAAAACAAATAAGGATGACAGAAAACAATCGAGGGCTTAAATAAGCATGTTATGACTATGTTAGTCAGCAGGATTATGCAAGTAAAAGAAATATAAAGAAAAAGAGAGGATCGCAGGAAACAAATAAAGACCGCAGATTCCAAATGGAATGCATCATTTCATTTTCCAACGTTATTCCATAATAACATATTTTGAAAGTTGTTTGTTTTCGCTTGTACCATCTATGAAGATATATACAAACATCAACCATCACCAGGTTACATATTGTAAGTTGATTTTTCTGTCCAGTGAACAATGTAATTACTACAACAAAGAATTATAATTGACCTGCCTAAACTAAGTCTTGGGGGGGGGGTAGTCTCTTCCCTAAACTAAGCTGAAAAAAAGAGAAAATCTAAAGTTCAAAGATAGGCTTAATTGGCTATCTTGGCTTAAGACCTGAGATAGTAAAGAAATCAAAAAAAGAGAAATCAAACTCTTATTTCTTGTGCAATCAAAATTGGAATTTTCGATTTTACAAAAAAATGTGTGAAGTTGTTAATAAAAAATTTCCGGCTGTTTAAAAAACAGCGTTCTTTCCCCCCTTGACTTTTTTCATATTGTGCGTTGTTTGGCTTAAACTTTTCATTTTTTATGTTTTTTTTAGTTTTGTAAATGTTGTAACTCTGGTAGATTTATTCCTAATTAAAATAAGTTATAAAGTTAAATTGATTGTATTTTTGTTTTCTACGGACAGCTGTAAATAGAATTTTTAAATCCTAAAAAAGGAGAGGTAATCAGTAATCCTTTCACTTTCAGTGTTTATTTTGTAGCTTACTTTATTTTAAATAGGAGCTTGATAACAGTATGTTTCTCCAAAAATATTACTAACAGTCAATATTGCAAAGACGTCACCATCTAATGTTGATAATACAATTTACTCTTCCCTTGATATAGTACATTAACAAGTTTATGTTATTTTCATAATTATAAGTTACTAGTAACTTACTATAATTTTTTTTTAATTGCATGAATGATAAGAAGGTTCGTCGTTTACAATCCACACTCTAAACTGGTGCAAAACTGAGCGACTAACGCCTACTGGAACGTCTTTGATCTCATCTCGGGTCAAAGTAGTAATCACACCACTTTGCATATTTATTTTTGAACGTACCTTATTTTTATTGACATCTTGATAAAAATATACTCCCGCAAAATAATTACCGTTGTTTAATATTGCAAAGACTTCACCATTTAATGTTGATAATACAATTTGTTCTTCGTTTGGTATGGGCCCATAGGTTTTCGGTCTTACGGTTGTTTTAATTAGTTTATTCGATGGAAAAGTGTATCTTCGAAGTTCAAATAGTCGGGTCGGATTATCAAAGGGTGAAAGCCGAATAGATTGGAGTTGATCAAGTCCATATCCAAGAATGGAAGAAAAAGTGAGCCTAGGAGGACGAGATCTGGACCTGGCACGAAAAGACTGCTCAGCAGTTGGAGACCTGGACCTGGCACGAAAAGGTTGTTTAGAAGGAGGAGACCTGGACCTAGTAGGAAGAAGTTTCTTAGCACGAGATGACATAAGCGGTAGATGAGGTCTGGCAGGACAAAGAAAATTTTCAGGAGAACCTTGTCTTTCAGAAAAGGAAGAAGACAAAGAAGAAATTGGGCTGCCACGAGGAACACCAGGAATAGGAGCACCATTAGGTAAACATTCAAATTGCGAAGTGAACTCTATGAGAAAGAACAAAGAATTAAGTTTTTGATAAGTATCTTGACATATAAGTTTTTTTCAAATTAAAAATGTGTTTTCTTTAAAAATTGACTGTGTAAAACACTTGGATTTTCATTGAAAAATAATTGTGAGGTATCCCTTACACAAAATCAAAAAGGAATTAAGGAACAAAGATTAACAAATTATTTAAAAGATTTCTGAATATTTCAAGAAATTTATGAAGAATTGCAGAATTATTTAGATCATTTTTACAGTTTAGAAATATTTAGCGGATGTTTTTACACGATTATCCTTCATTTATCTTTTTCTAAATACATAATTCGTATAAAGCTGATAAAATTTGGACTTCAATTTAATGCACTTTCAGTTTCTCAAATGTGGATAAATTTCGTTTTAATCAAATTTTTGGTATTCCATTTTTTATAGAACATTCTCGAATCCGCCGGAATTTGTGGGATTCAGAAAAACGGTCTCAAAATCCAAGATATAATGCAATATAATATTTACTAATAGAATTGAAGACGGTTATCCAGGTCAATGGCAGAGTAAAAACGGTCGTCATTTTTTGTAATTAGGCGAAAAACTGATTATTCTGGTAATGAAGAATTTGTTTAAAAGTGTGACTAATGATTATGTGCGAGTTTCGTTAGAATATGTATTATGCCATGTAGGCCTTATCTCATATTTTATGGATGAGCTTGTCCTTCAGAAATATTCATGTTTATATTCCATATATTAGTACACGCACAGAAACGTATTTACATCAGCCAAGGCTCGTTTCAAACACATAAAGCTATAAAACATAAACCACATAAACTTTTGTAAAAAATATTCATTTTTCAAGAAATTCTCCTGACCGTTCTACTTGTTATTCTTATTACTAAAATGGTTTGAATTTCGTTTGCTCTCAGATGTTTTATTCGTCCACTAAGAAAAATTCTGGACTTAAGAATTTTTTCCTAAAAACTGAATAGCTCCGAGAAGTACTCCTCAAGATTTCGCTGCGTTAGTCACGCAACCCGCCAACTATCGTTTTCAGGCAGTTTCGCAATATTGTAAACCCGCTGTTTACAATATATTATATACTAGCAGATCCGGCCACGCGTTGCTGTGGTTTAGTTATAATACGTTGAATTATTATTATAATAAATATGGCGCCAAGTAATGGTTGTTCACCCAACCTAGGTAACAAATAGTTATAAATCTCTGTCCTATTACAAACATTTAATTTGAAAATTCAAAATATTAAGGTAATTAATCGAGGTAAAGGGTATGCTATGCCTCAAGTTGGACAAAGTTACACACAGTATACAAAATTTCATCCTGATTGGTTGAGTAGTTTCGGAGTTTAGTGGCGACAAACAGCGTGATACGAGATTTTTATGAATATATACACATTAAATCGTTCTCATAATGAAGGATATGTGCTCTTCTAAAAACTCGTAATAATTAATTTTATCGCGCCATTGTTTCAAATGCTGCAACGAACCAATTTATTAAATTAAAAATTCTGTGAGGCGTAATAACTAATTGTTCAGTTTTCTCTGTGAAATATTCTTCACAATTACACTTGATGAATTTTGAATAAAATATTATCTTTATAATTGAAAAATTATCAAATAATTATGTACGATATTTCCTAAAACCTTGAGAATCTTCCCCAGCATACATTGTCAAAGATAGTTGAGCAGATTTCCTCAATTCTTAGGAAATATTCCTAATTATTTTATAAATATTTGAAGGTTTTGACCAGAGTAATGATTGATGTGGATGGTGAAAATAATAGATGCTGATTACTGGTCAACATTTTATTAGAAAACTATCTAAAGTCAATATAATCAATGTCTTTTAAAGGCTAATCAGATTGTATTTTGTTTGACACAAGTTTTTAGAAACCTAAAAGAAAGGTGAAATTCTTTAAGCAGAAGTTTTTGTCCAATTCAATTTAGCGGTCCAACTAAGCAGGATAAAAAAAAGTAAAGAAAGAAAACTTGTGCACCTAAAAATATCTACAAATCTGTTCATTAATTACTTTTTAATAGGGCGCGTAGTTTTTTTTTATTCGCAGAAACCAACATTATAAATTAAAAAAAGAAATTTTTGGTAAAAGAAGATAAGATACGAAAGAAAAATTAGCCAACAAAAATTGTTCAAATAAAAAAGATTTAGACATATTTTAATAATAATATTTAAATAGGATACGTAGGTTTTGTTTGAATTAAAAAGATCTCTTTTGCGAGAAAGAAAGAATTCATGGACTTCACGAAATTCATCGAATTCAAGGAATTGACGGAATTTATTTCAGTCACGAAATTCATGCATTTCACGGAATTTATTTCATTCACGGAATTCATGGATTTCGCGGAATTTTCAGAATTCATATGATTCATGGAATTTGTAGGATTCATGGAATTCGTAGGATTCATGAAACTCATGGAATTTCAAGAATTCACGGCATTTAACGAATTCATCAAATTCAAGGAATTCTTTGAATTCGTGGAATTTACGAAATTCAATAAATTCAATGAATTCATGGAATTTCATTAAATCAGAGAATTCACGGAATGCATGAAATTCGTGAACTTTCACGAATTCTGTTAATTTCTTGAAGTCCTTAAATTCCTTGAATGCGTTAAATTGCGTGAATTACATTAATTTCGTGTAGTCCATAAATTTCGTGAATTGCAGAAGTTCTATTAATTGCTCGACAGAAATCTAGTTAGTTCCGCGATTTCAGTGAATTCCATGCATTTCATGAATTCCACGAATTCTTTAAATTCAAGTATTTACGCGAATTCCGTGAATTTGTTGAATTCTTTCAGTTTCATAAATTCCGACAACGCCATGAATTCTATGAATTCCGAAAATTCCATGAATTCTATGAATTCCGAAAATTCCATGAATTTTATGAATTCCGAGAAAACCGCGAATTCTGTATATTCCACAAATTCCAACAAATACGTGAATTCCAGGAATTCCGGACTTTTGAATTCGATAAATACCGTAAATTCTGTGTCTTGGTTCAATTCTGTTATTTCCTTGAATTCTATGAACTCCGTGAATTTCGTACAATTAGCGAGTCACGAGAATTCCATGAGTTCCATACATTGCGTAAATTCCTTCAATTCCATGAACTTCGGGAACTTCATTAATTCCTTGAATATCGTGAATTCTATGAGCTCCGCAAATTTCGTGAATTCCACAAATTTATTGAATTCTGTGGATTCCACAAATATCTCGGATTCCTACAATTCCATGAATTCCGCAAATTCTCTGAATTTTGTGAATTCTATTAATTCCGTGACTTCCAATGCATGTCCCGCTTTATCACCTACAACCTTTGTCTGACTATCTTCTTAGAAAAAAGATAACAAATAAACATTCAAACAATGTGTAGTTCGACCGGAGTAGGGATTTTTTTTCTTAATTGCTTGCGAGATCAAAAATTTGAATTTTCTATTTTTCAGAAAAATTTAAAAAGTTGTAATTACGATATTTCAGGGTGTTCAAAAAGCAGAGTTTCTTTTTTTATATCATGCGTTGGTTCGCTTAAAATTTTTACTTTCGTCAGTTTTTTTAAATTTTTATCTAAAAGAGATCTTGTGATGAAGTTTTTATTTAAGCATTCCAAATGCAAAGAATAAATATCCGAGCGCGAAGCGCGAGATTCATAAGACGCGTGCCCTTCGCGCGTTCAAAGCTCCGCGCCAAGCGAGCAGCGAGCACAGCACAAAACAAAAATGTGCCCGTGAAATTTAAAACGTTTTTAATATAATTTTCATTGTTTAGAGATATTTAGCGGATATTTTTTCCTAATTATCCTTTATTTATCTTTTTCTGAAAGCATGATTCGTAGTATGACAAAAAAATTTCCACTTTAACTCAATGTACTTTGAGTTGCTCAAATGTGGATAATTATCTTCATGTGTACATCTTATCTTCCCTCGCAGCACGTATTTTGCAAACCTCTTCTTGTGATGATACTCACTCTTCCTCTGTACC
>JAAAKG020133195.1:0-14252 GCA_010014905.2 Druon quercuslanigerum
CAGTATGATGATGGGAAAATATTGGACAAACACCTCAAAACAAGTGAATAACGTAATCAGAATAATAGTATCACACAAGCCGGGTTGGAATCGCAGACTGCGCTACATATACACCTGAAGTACCCCTGTGAAAAATTTGGGTAAAATATATGTTGAAGCAGACAAAAAGAATTTTTTCAAACAAAACTAGAGGTGTATCTCTAAAACATAACCTCATAAAAAATATTGAAATTTTTTTTAACATTTTGCTTGCCCCTATATTTTGTTTTAAAAATTTCATATTTTTTTTTCTAATTAGTCTTACGGGTGACTTATATCATATAGTTCGATTATCAAAATCGGCTTGAGTAGTTTTCGAGAAAAATGACTTTTTTGTTATTTTACTTTACTTCTCCATAACTCCCCTAAAAAATCAAATTTTGAAGTTATCCTTTGGAGGAATTTTATTTCACATCAATGTTTATCTATAGTGGTAACATGAACTTGATACGCGCGGGGGCAACTTTTGCATGCTTATCCCCCTAGGCCCTTTTTGTGTTTTAAAATGAAAAGTTCTGCAATTTTTATGTTTGACATTTGAAATTTCATTAATGTTGAAGATTTAAATTTTAAAAATTCCTAATTTACAATCTAATCTTCAGAATAATCATAATTGAAGAATTGCTATTTGTATATCTTTCAAAATTAAAGGGTTTTCAATTGCTAATCTTTATGATTGAAGAGTTTCAAATTTCACATCTTTGTAATATAAAAAATTTTCATTGTATATTTTCAAAATTTAACTATATATTGCAAAAAATGTTGAAAATTACATACCTTAAAGATATAAATCTTCCAAATTAAATAAACTTCACTTTCAACGATTCAGAATTGCACTATTTCAAACAAATTTTGATAATACGATAATACACATTAAATATTCAAGAGTTTCTAATCTTTAATATTAAAAGAATTTTATGGTAAATCTTTAAAATTTAACTACATATTGAAAACATTTTCGAAATTACGTTATTTTAATATATAAGTTTAAAAAATTAAATAAATTTTAATTTAAACAATTCAGAATTGTAGTATTTGAACCAAATTTCCACAATTCACATTAAATATTGAAAAAAATATTTAGCTAAAAATCTTCAAAATTGAAGTGTCAAATTGCAAATCCTTAAAACTCAAAACATTTTCATTGTAAATCTTCAAAATTTAACTACATATTGTTTTAAATGTTCAAAATTACGTACTTTTATTAAATAAATCTTGAAAATAAAATAAATTTAAATTCTAACAATTCAGAATTGCACTATTTCAAACAAATGTTGACAATATAAATTGAATATTGACGAGTCTTTAGTTAAAAATCTTGAAAATTAAAGAGTACCAAATTGCAAATCTTTAAAATTCAAAACACTTTCATTATAAATCTTTAAAATTTAACTACATATTAAAAAAAATGTTGAAAATTACATATCTTTGAAATATAAATCTTAAAAATTAAATAAATTTGAATTTTAACAATTGAAAATATTTTTTATTTTACACAAATTTTGATAATAAACATTAAATATTTAAGAGTTTTTAGTTGAAAATATTAATAATTACGAGTGACAAATTGCAAGTCTTTAAAATTAAAAAAAAATTCACTGTAAATCTTTAAAATTTAACTACATATTGAAAACAATGTTCAAAATTACGTACTTTTAAGACATAAATCTTACAAATTAAATCAATTACAATTTTACCAATTCAGAATTGCACTATGTCAAACTAATTTTGACAATATACATTAAATTAAATGTTAAAGAGTCTTTATTTAAAAATCTTAAAAATTGAAGAGTGCCAAATTATAAATATTTAAAATTCAAAATTATTTTTATAGTAAATCTTCAAACGTTAATTACGTATTAAAAAATGTTAAAAATTACATAACTTTTAAATAAAAACTTTACAAATAAAACCAATTTCAATTTTACCCATTCAAAACTGCATTATTTTAAACAAATTTTTTACAATAAACATAAAGTATTGGAGAGTGCCCAATTTCAAATATTTAAAATTAAAAAAAAATTATTGTCAATTTTCAAAATAACATTTTTTTTCAACATAAATCTTAAAAATAAAATAAACGTTACTTTAATCAATTCAATATGTCAAAAAAATTTATAGTTCATATTAAATATTAAAGAGTTCTCTGGAAACACTTATAAGAAGTGAAGTGAAAAAAGTGCATCAAGGCACATAAGGAAAAAATAGCGAGGCTAAAGGAGGAATTGGTGAAACAGAGGGAAAGTATTGAAAGAATAATGACAGTTATCGAAAACGAGAGAGATAAAAGTTATTCTCGCAAACAGACCGAGGAGGTTAGAAGAAGTGTGAACAGTGAGAATCAGGAAGGAAGGCGGTCACCACAAAACAATTTCGGAGTGCAAGTTACTGATAAAGAAGACAAAAATCCACTGGAAAATGTACAGAGATTGGCCAATGATGAATTGTGCAAGGACAAAGAGTCGTGCAACATTCCTCCCAGAAAACTGAACCAGGAGGAATAGACAGCTAAGAAAGAGGAGAGAAGAACAAGGAAGAAGAACATATATGTAAGTGGGCTGACGCTATTAAAAAGAGAGAAGAAAGAATTTGAAGATTGGGTACTTCAAACGATGCAAATAAAAATCAGAGTGGAGAAAATCGAGAGAATTAGATAATTAAAAATTGAGAATAGAGGAATGGGCCAAGAAATTAGAATTTATGAAATTAAAAACTTCATTACAACGACAGGGATGGGGCGTATGGATCTCGGATGACCTAACCCATAGATAAAAAGAGGTGCAACAATGGATTGAAAGAGAGGCAGAGGCATGGAGACAAAGAGGTAAGATGGTAACGACGGGCTACCAAAGGGTTTATATTGACAATACTTGTCTAATTTGGGATGAATTAGAAGGTGAACTCAGGCTAAAGAAGGATCGAAACGAAAGGAAGCAGAAACTTTTTCGTAAAGAAGGGTAAGGGAGGGGAGTCTAGCGATGAGTTGGTAGTTTTTCAGTGGAACGCTCAAGGGATGAAAAATGTGAGAAAGAATGGGAAATTGTTGAGAAGCGGATATGCGATTGTAATTCAAGAGACCTTTGTGGAAGAAAAGAATATAAAAAATGTGATATCCTCATTAGATAAAAAATATACGTGGCATGGGAAGACAGAAACAAGAGATAAGAACGCCAAGAGAGGGAGAGGAGCAGGCGGGCAAATACTGGGAGTGAAAAAGTTATTGGACGTGCGGTGTGAAATTGAGCAATGGGAGTACGGGCTCAAAATTGAACTTAAGAAGAAAAATAGTGAATACCGTTACATCATTCTCATCTGGTACAACAATCGGACTAATAATTTTAAAAAAATGGTGGCAAAACATAGTGACAAAATGGATGAACTGGAAGGGAGTGAAGCAAGGATAATAGAGGCTAGAGCTCTTAACGCAAGGATTGACGAAGAGCAGGGGATTGCACATTGTGACTTGGAAGATGATGGTAAGGTATCCATCAGGAAATTGGAAGATAAGGAGTTAAGATCAGAGGGAAAAATAATGCTCAGATGGAAAGATCACCAGCATAGGACACGGTCAGGGGCTAGGAAGCGTCTTAGATTTAATCCTAGTAAAGATGGAGAAAATGGAAGTACCAACCTGTTTCAAAGGCCTGAGACTCACAACGCAAGAACTATCTGATCACTTGCCTGTTGTTTACAGATTGGAATGGGTACGACTATTCAAGAGCGAAATAGGAAAAATAGCAGCAGAAAAAGATGAAAGAGAGGAAGGTGAATCTATACATGGAAAAGTGGCGAAAGGAATGGGTCGCGAGAAGAGTGTTGGAAGTAGGCGAAGCTGGAGTAGAAGCTAAGTGGAATGCCATTAAAAAGACAATATTAAAAACTACTGAAAAAGTAGGAATGAGCACTGGAGGTACCCAACCCACATCTGAAAGAAACTGGGAGAATGGACAGTATAGAGTGATGAGAAGAAAGATGTTCAAACTACTGCATCGCTTCAGAAAGGTCAGAAATTGGAGCAGCAAAATAGAGTACCTAAAATTTAGGAAGAAGCTGACAACATTGAGAGACGAATTAATAAAAGAATGGTTAGAAGAAAAACAAAGAGAAGTGGCGGAAAGTCAAAACATTACAGAATGGTGGAGGGTGATGAGCTGGTACAGGCAGAGGATGAAAATAGCGAGCAACAACATTAGCAAGGAAAATTGGCAAGAACACTTCCTTCAGCTGCTAGAAGAACCTGAAATAGAAGCAAAAACGGTAGAAGAGAACAATAGGAGTAGGACAATAAAGAATATGAAATCAGGGAAGGCTCCAGGAGAGGATGGTATCGCCGCAAAACTTACCCGAATGTGGTCATAGGGAACTAATTGAACTGATCAAGGAAATATGGGAAAAGGGAAAAATAATAGAGGAATGGACAACTGCCACAATATTTCCCATACACAAAAGTGAAAACGAGAAAGATACAGGCAACTACCGAGGCATATAACTGCTGGATATTGGATACAAAGTTTTAGCTTCAGTGATGGCGAAGATTTTAGGTGAATAGCTAAAAGAAACTGACAGAGGCGCCGGCTGGATTCACAATTAAGAAGGGTACTATGGAGCAGATATTCATTTTAAACACGATAATAGGAACCAGGCTCAATCAGAAAGGCAGAATACTGTACACGGCATCAGAGGCAAGTATTTAGAGATGGCTAAGAAACTGTACAAGAATACTTGGAACCAAGTAATAGCAGGAGAAACAATGTCGAGAAAGTTCAAAACAACTGTCAGAGTACGACAAGGATGTCCGCTTAGTTCAATTCTCTTCAATATATATGAGAATATATATGACAAAATGGAGAGAAGGAGGCTCAGGGTTCAGCGGAAGTACAGGTCACAGAATTTTTGCACCGCTCTACGCGGATGACGCCGTACTTGTAACTGAATGTGGAGAAGAATTAGATAAAATGTTGAAAACCCTGGAGAAATGGTCAACTGCAAATCTGATGAAAGTAAATGTAGGCAAGACAAAAATACTTGGGTTTCTGGTTCTGAGTCGACGGTGAAGATTGCGGCGATGTACGGAGTGGAGCTATCTGGTTGGAAAAGGAGAAAATTTGTCGAAAAAGTCAAATACATATATGTTAAAGTAAGTATGGGTCTCTCGCGGAATACTCCAGACTTTTTGTGGAAATTAGAAGCAGGAAAAAGAAGCGTAGAGGTGGTGACAATGAAAAGAGCTAGAAAGTTCCTGATTAAATTGTTGAAAATGGAAGATGACAGTCGGGCCAAAAGATGTCTGATGGAAGAAGTGAGAGGAATAACGAATAGACTGCCTACGAAATGGGGAAAAGAGCTGATGTAACCTTGAAAAGAGTCGGTGACGGTGAGCTAATAGGAAACAATATGGAAGAGAATACCGATAGAAGAAATAGAAAGAAGTCTGGAAAACATAGTCAAACCCAAACAGAATCAAGACGTCCAAAAATATTGGATTGGAGTCGAAAACTCAACTTATTGTAATTACTACAAAACCAATTAAGAACAACACATAGAACTTTAATAAAATAAAGAAAGATTATTTTTGTATCTAAAGTGCAATACAAATTATATATTGGCAGAAAGTTATGTACAGTTATATGGTAAAATGATTAATTTTTTTTTATTAAGAAGGAGAGGAGAAGGCTATGCAACAGATGTAAACATTTTGAATGTACCACCAAGAAATAAATTCTATTCTATTCTAATTTATTAAAGAGTTCTTAGTTAAAAATCTTTAAAATTGAAGAGTGCCAAATTGAAAATCTTTGAAATTTAAAATTTTTTCATTGGAAGTCGTCAAAATTTAACTACATACTAAAAAAAAAAATGTTAAAACTTACGTACTTTTAACATATAAATCTTGAAATTGAAATAAATTTCAATTTTAACAATTCAAAATTGCACTATTTCAACCAAATGTTGACAATACACATTAAATATTGAAAAGCCTTAAGCTAAAAATCATTAAAATTGAAGAACGTTAAATTGGAAATCTTAAGCATTCAAAAATTTGTCATTGTAAAACTTCAAAATCATCACAGCTCATGAATTACTTCAAAACTGAAGATTTTTAAATCGGAAATTGTTAAAATTGAAGAGTATTTAATCTTGAGAGTTTAAAATAAAAAATATTAATAATAACATTAATAATATTTAATATTTCACAATAATTATAATTTCTTAATTGAATAATATTTTGTAAGAGTTTCCCGTTCGAGCAAAACATTTATAAATTATAAAACCATCTCTATTTACCGCCTTTTTTAGTTTTGTAAATTTTACCTCAAATTTCTATCTCCATAGAGTTTTTCCTTGTCCTTAATCGGCAGAGAATCTTCATCAGTCACAGAAGATTCTTTGAGCTTTTTCTTTCTCTCCCTGTACTTTTTGGCATTAATTTTCCATTGTCTTCGCCGGCGACTCACTCCATCTAATACCAATTCCTCATTGAGCTTGCTATTTTGATTTTTCCATTTCAATTTCAGTTTTTTTAATTTTTCTATTCTTTTAATTTCTTTTTGCTTTTTATAACGCTCTTTACTTCTTATCTTCTGCAACTCACTTTTCTCTGGATCTTGCTTTACTCTTTGTCGATATTCTCTGAGTCTTTGCCGCTCTTGCTGTAATTTGTGTTCTCTAGCAGCCTCCGACTTTTTTCTCCCGGATTGCATGGTTCTTCTATATTTAAGAAAAAATTGTTTTTTAAAACCTTTCACGTGAAAATATTTTAAGAACATATTTCACGAAAATATTTTATGAAAATATTTTTCAGGGTGGCCGTTTTAATAAAAAAAAAATTCCCGCTCCTTTCCCGGTTTTTTTCTTCGATTTGCAAACATTTTTCACGGATAATGAAGCTAATTTGAAGTAATAAAAACTGAGCTGCAAATGAAAGAACACAAAGTGGAACTTTTGAATTAAAAATTTTTCAAATTAAAATTTTAAAGTTTTTTAATTCAATAATTTTGTACTCAAATCCTCAATAATTTACACATATAAAATGGAAGATAATAAGACTTTTCAACTGAAACATTTCTTATTAAATGCAAAACTGCCAAATTACATTTTTTTACCTTTTATAATTTTTAGAGTTCAAAGATGCAAATTCAGTTCCAAAAATATAAATCAACGTTATCAATTTCACTGCTCTTAATTAAACAATCATGAATGAACTTTAAAATGTTTAAAATTGTATTATTTTTAATAATAATAAATAAAAAATAAGTAATAATACATAATTATATTATTATTTATTATTGCTAGAAGTTAACTTATTTTTATTTTAAATCATTCAAACATCTTTGAAAAGCTTCAACATTTTATTTCAAATTCTTGAGAAATCTAGATGTTTTTGAAAATTTTTTTTAAACTAAAAATTATTTATGAAATATTTCAGAACTTCTATATGTCTTTTAAAATGAATCGAATTTTTCCTACAATTTTTCTGGAAATCATGCCTAATTTAAAATGGCCACTTAAATTGCACAGACATTTTCCAGTAACAAAAACTAGTTTTCAGCATTAAAAAACTGATTTTCAAACAAAATAGTTCTATTTTTTTAAACAAAGTGAAGAATTTTAAATTAAAATGATAAATCAGTAACAGAGAAAATTAATTTCTACAAAAAGAGTTAAATTTTTAATTAAAAATAATAACTTTCTAACCATAATTTGAAATCACGTTTTCATTAGAAAAGATTTTTTAAAAACATCTATTTTCAACAAAATATTAAGCTTTCAATTAAAATTATGCATTTTTAACAAGAAATTAATTTTTAGCAACAGAATAACTTTCAAACAAGTAATAAAATCTTAATTCCAAAAAGATAAATTCTAGAAGAAAAATGTAGTAGTTAATATTTCAGCCATAAAAGATATAAATTTATAATAAAAAATAATTTAATTTGATCAAAAAGAACGAATTAAGTTTCTACCGAAAAAGGGGAATTTTTAACAATAAACATCAATTTTCGACTGAAAAACATATATTTTTAACCAAAAATGCAATTCTTATATTTTAAGTTAAAACAAATTAATGTTAAATCAAAGAGATAAATTTTAACTAAAGTGATGGAATTATATAAGTGGAATAGTTTAATTTAGAGCTAAAAAAATTAATTATTATTCAAGAAAAAATGAATTCTTAACATAGTTAAATTTTCAAGCAAGGTGATGAATTTTTATTAAGAACGGTGGATCTTTGACCAAAAAATAATCACTTTCAACAAAAGAGCTTAATTTTCAATCAAAAAAGATTTTTTAGCCAAGAGAGAAAAAAAATGTTAACCAAACAGTAGATTTTTTAAGCGAAAATATGATTTTGACTAAGAAGATTAACTTTCTATCAGAAATGTCAACGTTTTAAATAGAAAAATATCGATTTTCAACCAGAAATAGAAAGTTTAAAATTTCAGTTGAAAAAATTAATTTTCAACTAAAGAAAAACAAATTTTGAACAAAATGGCTCAGTTTTTAACACTTGCGATAAATTTTCAACTGTAATAATTAAATTTTAAATAAAATAGATGAATTTTCGACCGAGAAAAGTAAATTTCTATAAAAAAGAAAAATTTAGAAAAAATACATGAATTTTCGACTAAAAAATATACATTTTCAACAAAAAATGGGAGATTTATGTTTCTAGTTTAAGAAACATAATATTCAACTAAAGAAATAAATTTTCTACCAAGGTGATGAAATATTCAAGTGTAATATATACATTTTCTGTTAAAAATGTACAGTTTTTCAAGAATTTCAAAAATTGTTATTTATTACCCTTCGACGCAATCATAAAAAAATTCTCTTTTACCCGCGCTAAAGCGAGACATAGTTTTTTAACGGTCCCTTTACATATATTCCTATTTAAAAATATGTTTCTAAACGTACACTGTAAAAAAAAAGTACGGTTTCGAATGGTAAAATCACAAGAAATTTTCTTGTATTTTTACCACTTCGATCGCAGAAGTTTTACCAATGTTGAGGTTAGAAAATCCGGAAGCGTTGTAACCACAAATGTACTACAAGGAGACGCAACGCCTATGACGGGGATCGTGGAAAATAGCCCACAATCAGGATCTCCTGTCCTCAGATTTTCATTTATTCCAAGACGAGAGCGCTACGTGCGGACACTGTGGGAACCACGAGATCACGTGACGTTGCGGAATTTTTCTACCGGTAAAAACATAATAATAATAATAAAACGCGCACTTCGGAATTACAATCATTACAATTACACGTTATAGTTTTGATTGCTTTTTCGGGTATTATACTATATCTTCCATGTCTATATTTACTTTTCATTATTTTTATAATCGTCATTTCTATTAGGAATTTGTATCATTATCACTTCGTGATGACACCCACTGACACCTGACATATCCAAACTTAACCTGTAACGACAATCGATGGTCCAAACTTCATAGCAGACGACAATTTCTAATTGCGCATTTTCACTGAAGAGGCGCTCGCGTCGCGGAATAAATGAAAATCCGAGGACAGAGGATCCCGAAATGGCACCAGCTGAAATGCATGGCGTTAAGTAAATATGGCAGCCGTTTATTAATGTACAGTCAAAGATATTATTATAGTAGATGCGGTGCTGGTCTAGTTACCCGCCAAGTTTATAGGAGGCGCGTCAGTCTAAAGTATTCTAAGGACACTGTAAGGAAGGACGCGACACCGAGACTGCTTATGACCTATTGGCTGCCGACAAGCAGTTGTCACTTCCGCTCTACAGTGTGAACATAGTAATTCGGACACCTACGTTTTGAGTATACACGATATAGTATACAGATGTCAACAGTCTGCTGTGGTCAGCTGTTTAATGTTATTAAATTTCTAGTGCAGTATTTATAACAGTAGGAGCCAGTAATGTGAGTATGAAAATAGAAAGCGTGCGCTATAAATTTTTACCGCTTCGTATTTCACGTCGTTTGAATTGTGCGCGCCCGGATATTACGTTATTGCCGGGAGAACTGTCATGGCGAAGAGGTCGGGGTGGGGGAAGATTGACGCGTCCTTCCTTATAGGACCCTTAAAGTATTCAGGCTACCCCGCACTCTTCTCACCCCGTATTTTAGTTACCCGCGAAGACTGTAGAGGCACTTCGGCAATAGCATTCAAGTCCCCTCGCACTCTTCAACCCGCCAATCGGACTAATTGAAATCCCCGCTAAATCCTCCGAACCTCGCAGATACATTTAAAGCATTTTAAAGTCTAATTCCTTTTGAATTGAACATTTCAAATACAATACAATACAAAAAAATTTCTGTTGCACCTAACAAAACCAAATTCATACCATATATTGGTACTTATGTAATATGGAAAAAAAATATAAAAAGAAAAAACAAATCTTTTCCATTTATTTTTCTTACATTCATAACTCTCACAAAAATTATTATTCAAGTGTAGTATTTTGGTAAATTTCACCTAATATCACTGATATCACCAACTTATAAGAAAAATCTTAACCATATCTCATAGCGGGGCTCATTCCTTCGCGGCCTTTACAAATGGGATTTTTGATTAATGTACAAAGACGAAAATGTTTTATTTTTTTATTTTTGAACACAATGCAAATGCTCAAACAAAATTTTTATCCAAAAATATGTATGCTCAATTATCGTTATTTTAAATTCAAACAATTATTTATAAAACCTTTAAACATTGAAAAAGTTTTTTTTTCGATACAAATATTTTATTATTTTATTTTTAAAATACATGTTAACAAAATATTTTTTTTCATTGTTAAAATTAGGGAGTTGTCTAGTCCGGATATTTTATAATTCGGAAATTTTCTGTCGGGAATTCTCAAATTCGGTAATATTTAAACTTGCCGAGAATTTTTCAATTCCGGACTTTTATATTTCGACAATGTTATAATTTTGGGAATTTTTACAGTGATCCCGAAAATTTATATTTAAATAAAACCTAAATTCAATTCCCGAAATTATAAAAGTGCCGAAATATAAAACTCTCGAACGGGAAAATTCACAAAAACTAAAATTCCGGACATGGAGAAAATTCCTGAATTTAAACAATTGAAAAAATTGATCATTAAACATTATTAATTTATTAAAAATATAAAATTCGAATACCTTTATTAAATAAATTTTTTAATGTTCAAAGTTTAAAAAAACTATTGTTTGAATTTAAAATAACAATGATTAAAAAACTCTGTATATTTCTGGATGAAAAATTTTGTTTGAAAATTTGCTTAGCATTTTTTTTAATACGAAAAAAGTTATAAAACGGTGCTGAATTAAATCCTGCAAAATTTGTTTGAAAAGTTTTTTTATGTACATAGGTTCGAAGAAAATTTAGGGAGAACATTTTTTTTCTCTCAAAGCGCACGTGTTTTTTAATTTATTTTTTGATAGTATTTTTATATAATTATTGTTCTGTCCACTTCAAACAATAATATTTAAAATTGTTGGATTAAAATATTTAATTATTGTATTTTCAATCAATAAATAATATTTATTGAAAATTCATTTGTTCACGTTTAAATTCGGGAATTCGTGAATTCCATAATTCGGGGATTTTTTACTTTGGACATTTTCTATCGGGAATTTTCTAATTTAGGTTTCAGAGTTTTCATTTTTAGTTTTTTCAAAATCATCTGAAGTCATACGATTTTAATTGTTCTAAAATAATTATTCAACTATTAAAAGATGTTCATTTCTAATGCTGCAACTTTATACGATTTTAATTTCTAGTTAAATAATTTGAAATGTTTTAATCTAATATTACCGAACGCTTTCAATTGAATAATTCTTACATATTTAAATAGTTTTAAATTTCGAATTATTCTATATACTGAAGAATAAAAATTTGAAATGTTTTAGCTATTAACACTTTAAATACTTTTTTCAAATTGCTGCTCTCCAGCACTTATTCTTTTTTTAAGAAATCACAACGAAAAGTGTTAAAGTTTTCAAAAGTGCTTTAAAAAGCATAAGAAGGGAAAGAGGTTTTATTGGTTCAATATGTATGCTAGAACCGCTATAAATTTTAAATTAGGCCACTTTTTCATGTTTGACCTACAATTATTCAATTTTAAAAGTTAGAAATACAATTCTGAAAAATAAATAAAATATTCTAATTAATATATGCAATGCAATGCTAAAAGACGAATAAGAAAATGCCAATTCACTGCACATTTTAAAGCAGAATTCCCTGATTTTATTGATGGTCGCAACAAGTAAGCGTCGCCTACAGAGGTTTGTATTTTTTCCCCGTTTTATTTATATTGCGAAATTAACGAAAAAATTAAGGCAAAACGTAAAATAAAATGAAGCATATGACAAAACTGAAAAAATACAATATGACGTAATTAAATATACAAGTAAACAGGGTCACGGGCATAAAAAATGTCTGGGAGAAGTTTTCTACGAAAATGGGTTTTCTTTGAGATTCCCGAGTTTTTAATTTTTGACCTTCTAGATATATCATAGACTGATATTAGCAACCATGGACATGTAAAATTATTCCTACTTGTTTTGCAATACTTTGATTATCCTACGGGTGGGGCTCAAATGTGGGTTTTAGATGTAGAAGATGCGAAAAATGTAACAGCAGATACAATTAGAAATTTACTGTTTGAAAGTTTTGATAAATTTGATTTAAAACAAAAGATATCGTCTTATTCGACCGATTAAACAAAACAAAAAACTTTGGTGGTGTCAATCAAATTGGCATAAAAAATATTTTTCGGATTTTCAAACGAGAAGTCAATGAAAAGATTATTGGCATTGGAGTGTCCTGCCCACATAATTCACAATAGTGCTCATCATGGGTTGGGTCAATTTAATATATTTGCACTTGATATTTTGGTGCTTAAAATCTTGGATTTTTCTCAATTTCTACGGCACGAACTGAAGCATTGGAAAGTTTTTGTGAATTTGTTGAAATTTAGTTTTATAAAGTGCTGTCTCATAGTAAAACAAGATCCCGCTAAGAAGCATTGCATTAAAAGGTATTAAAAATTTTTAATCTCTAAGAATGCCGCTTCTCTCCTTCGTTTTTTAATCCTAATTAGGTGGCGAAAATAATAAGATCCAATTCCTTTTAAAAGCCGATCGGATCTGCCAGATGTAACTTCCAATAAATGAAAAACTCAATTTTCGTTTTAAGCATTAGAACCCGCTCCAAAAAGCATACAATTTATCAAATCTAGTAGTAAAATTACCGATGCTATGTTTTAAAAAGCTTTTTGCCTCATTATTATTCAAAGACAGTAAATAAAAGTAGCAAATTTTGCTAAATTAAAAGAGATTAAAATTTTTCTATTTGTTGGCTGCTTTGTGGTATTCCGAAAAATATTGTCGGCGCCACGTACAGGAAGGAGTTAAATTTAAGAGATAACTTCTGTTGCAGTAGAGATTCAAAACGAGAGGACAAAAACGGGATTCAGAAGTATTCAATATTTTTCCCTTTACCACTGTATACATGCAATTTTTCAATACTTTTTAATGCAAGCCTTCTTACCGGGATGGCTTTCTCTGTTTCCGACCGCCGGAAGAATTCTCTAAATGTTTCAGGCTTTGCGTCCGTACCTTTTATCAATCGAAGATCCAATGAAATAGTTGTTGGAATTTTTTTCTAATGACTTGAGTGAATGCTTTCTTTTCTTTTTCCACTCTTTCATGACTGTTATTCGCCAAAAATACAAATTGTAGAGAGGAAAAAAACAGTGTCTTGGAAATTACAGTCCAAATCGATAGCATTGTTAAACGTTTGAATGAGAAAATTGACCGACATTTTCTTCCGCTGGAGGTAAAAACCCAACTATCTAAATTACGAAAAGATGGCTTTGAAAAAATTCAATTTTTTCTTACAAAATGCTTCAAGCGTCTATCAGGTAACCAACAATTATTTCCTGTGATTGAATGATTACTTTTCAGAATTTCGAGTTTTTGAATAGCTTAACTACTAAGAAAAAATTGAACACAAGTACGAAAATATTGAAAAAACGATCAGTTACTTAAGCACGAAAAATATTTTCATCAATGACTCAATAATTTTGGATCAATATTTCAATTTAAAGAATTTTTTGAAAAAACAAAACGCTGATTTTTTCAAATGTGACTCGGGCTACAAAATGGCAGTTTTTCAACCAAAATTCAAATATAAATTCGTGTTTAGAGTTACTGATTATTTCTAAGTTTTTCTTTTGCATTCCA
>JAAAKG020133197.1:0-14250 GCA_010014905.2 Druon quercuslanigerum
ACAGCATCTTTAAAAATTTGTACTGCGTTTTTTTAAATTACAGACTCCACACTCTTCCCCATATTCCCATCTTATTCCTTCCTCTTTTTCCTCTGTTTAAAAAAAATCCTCTTGTTTTTTCTCTTAAATTTAAACTGAATTGAAAAGTCTACTTTTTGGTTAAAGTTTATTTTTTGGTTTGATTGAAAATTTGAAAATTTGTTTATAATGCATCTGTTTGGTTAAAAATTAATTTTGTAGGTCGAAAATTCATATTTTAGGTTTCAAAAGTTATTTTTTTTTTAATATTCGACGTTTTAGCTCGAAAACTCACTATTTTATTGAAAATTCAATGCTTTTATTTAAAAACTCCACTATTTTGTTTACAATGCAATATATATAGACTTGAAATCTACTACCTACATTAATGTTATTTAAAAGAATTTATTCCACTATTTGCTTACAAATCGCCATATTTCCTCTGTTTTGAGAGCATTTTGGGCTGTGAAGTCAGAAATAACTTTTACAATCATTTATATTTTATGTTTTACCTTGAAGTTCAAAAATGTTTAATTATTTTCAAATTTGATATATTAAAACATTTAATATTGAATAATTATTACTCTAAACACTTAAAAGTCATCGGGGAAAATGTAAGTTTTTACTGGTAAATAGCCAGGCATTTTTTTAAAGTTTGAGTTGCCACCCTGGCATCATATCGAAATCATTTTTAAACAATAAGATGAAATTCAGTTAATTTAAATCTATTCAAATGCAGGCAATTTTGAAAAATATAAATGAAACCATTGAATTGCTATTTGTTAAAATCAAAAAACGTATTCTATTCAAACATAGAATATCAAGTCCTGAACTTTAATATGCTGCCTTAATTTAAACTATAAACCCAGTCTAAGCTTTTACTTGAAGGAAAAATCTGGTGGGTGAATTGAACAATTTGCACTCGAAAATATACTTTTTAGCAGCATTGCCAAAAACAGTAAAACCCAAGGGCAAACAAATAACAAAGCTAGAAAAATTTGCATAAACACGATCCGGGACACGAAGAACTTCAAGCTCGCTTTTCGAAATGGGGCGAGGATGTGTATTCGTGGTATGAATAAAATAGCCGGGTAATTAATTATTACTGGCATTAGCTATGTGCATTTGGGCATTTGTACAACATCGTGTAATATAGTAGCTCTTTGTCGTCGATGAGGGGTGAGCATGAGTTTTTCCTGCGGTAGAGACAACCACAGTGTCGTTTATTATGTAGACCAGCGAGCAATTAAAGTTAACTCAACCATCCCTCTACTTCTCTACTATCATCCTCCTGGCCTGGCTCCCTACTTGGTAGAATTTACTAAGTTAATTGTCTGGCGCCGTCCAATATTGTTTCGCGAGTACTGAGCGCGAGGTCCATTCGCCAATTAGCTATTCAGGAGTACGCTGACTCGAGTTTCATTAGAGATCCTCAAACTCCTGACGAACTTGGCATCTATCCTGGTCTTCCCATCAGACATCATTTTGTTCTGATCAAAATTTATTAAAACTCAGGCCAAGGTTTGTTTAAGCTAAACCTACTCTTGACATTCTTTGATCAATTTGGTGGCAAAATACATGCGTATTTTTGTTTTATCTACAAAGCAAAGGTTTAACTCATGGTTCTGGGGCCTAAGCAGTCTCAGATTGGTTAACATTGTAAATTAACGCTAATTTTCAAAAAAATAATAAGTGTTTAGCAGAAAATACAATTTATGATACCGGATGCTAAAGAAAAAAACCGGATACAATAAGACCAAAAATACCCCGTATTATGAAAACTACACTTTACATAGGGTATATAGTTGTATCAGTTTTATTTCCTGCAAAACACTTCTTATTTTTACGGAAATTAACGTTTATTGATTTTTATAATCATTTTGTGGCTGCTCAAGGTCCCATGACCGCGATTAAAAATTTCTTTAAATAAAACAACAATACTCATTTATTTTTTTACAAAAATGCAACAAGTTTAAAGTGTACTTGATAAAAAAATGGTTTCTTGTAGGATACCCTAGTCACGAGGGTTTCAATGGATTCCATACGGAAATATACACTAGGGCCTAATGTACATGTCCACATGGAATCCCTTGAAATCTTTTGAAATTTCGTGAAATCTTATGAAATCTTTTGAAATCCAAGAAAATTTGTTTAAAATCCTTGAAATTCTTCACAATTTCGTGAAGTCATTAAAATGCATGCACTGTACATATGAATTATTTATAGTCCTATATGCTATCACTTGAATAAAAATCAATCGAATTCCGTAAGACCTTCGAAATATCTAAAAAATTGGTTAAAATTCTTTAGAATTTATTAAAGCCCTTTGAAATTCCTTTATACCCCATGAGATACAATGAAATTCATCCGAAATCATCCCTTAAAAAATTGTCGAAAATTCAATTAACCTTTAAATCCTACGTAACTTTTTTTAAATCCCTCAAATTACAATTAAATTTCTTTACATGCTTTAAAAACCTGTGGAACCTTTGAGTCCTACGTAATCGTTTTGAATTTCTTGAAGTCCTTTTAAATGTCCAAAACTCGAACATTCCTTTCAAATTCTTTAAAATCATTTGATATTCATTAAAAACCTTTGAAATGCCTAAAAGCTTTTAAATAATTATATTCTTTACATCTCTTTTGGAATCCTATGAAACCTTTGAAATCGAATGAAATTCTTTTTAAGCACGAGTCTACAAATTAGAAAAAAAAATTTTGTGCATATAGTGACGCTATATTTTTCCAATAAATTTGGCCTGGTAACCTTGAAAATCGCGTGGACAATTTAAGATTCGATGATCTTTACCTTTGATACCTTTTTCAATCAGATTTGTCGTTTCTAACTTGAGATACGGTTCACAGAGTAAAGCTTTCATTGAACAAACTTTTTTTTTAAATTCATACTTCGAAAACCAATCCATAGCAAAAAAATGTCAAAGCTATATTTGCAAGTTCAGCCGGCCAAATACAAGTAAAAAATACAGTAAACTAGCTCCTTTAAAATCTTTAAACTAACTTGAAATCCTCTTTACCCAATGCTTCCTTATGTTTCCAGTTCAATAAAAAAATTCTTAAAATCGCTTGAAATTGCAAGCGTTTCAAGTTAAATTAGTCCTATTTCCAAATTACGGGCAACCTAAATATTGTTTATACATTTCTTTTTTTCTTACTCTGTAGTTTATAAAAATTGAAATCCTCAAAATTTGCTCAAAACATATTTTTTTGTTTCAATTTTGGAAAATTTTTTAAGGATCAAATTTTTAAATAAAATATAAAGCTTCCAAACCAAATACTTCAGGTAGTTTACGACTACAATTTGGTCATTTAGAAGATCCCTGATTTTAAATTTATGAATTTCGAACTCCTCAATTTGACCATTTTCTCGATTATAAAATTGAATAAGTGGTTTAATTAATGGTGACTAAGATAAATATTGGCAATGGAAGGGGTCAGCATACGCTGAGAGCATCAAACTCGAAAGGATCGTTCTACTTTAATCGTTCACGTTATACCCCGTTTCCACTTTATTCTATTTTCCGAACAAGAGGAGACCAACGTGGCGCGGACAAACGATGCCCGAAGTAATAGCGCCAGGGCTAATTAGACCGAATTGACTACGTCCGAATTATTTGGAAGTCAAATGCAGGCTCCTTGTTCGCGAATTCGACCAATTGTTCATAGATTTTGTTCCTAGAGGTTGAAGAATTAGCCCCTTTATCCTCGAAAACGTAAAACGAAATTCCATCACGTCCAGCTGTTAAAACAGTGTGTAGCTTTTCACTCAAACTTCTGTTTTTTATTCTTTCAAAAACAAATAAAGTTAGTTTTAAAGCCGCCGCATCAGAAGCACATTTCACACTTGAATGTATTTTTCACTTGAAACTCCAAGAGTCAAGATTTTAAAATGCCATTTAAAACTTTATTCGACAAATAAATAAATCTGACTTAAACTGGCTTTTAGAATCCACCTCATCTCGTTTTTCAAGTCAGCATTCAAATCCAGGAACTTTGTTTTATAAAGGATTAAATGTACCTCGCGTAATCCGATAGACGGAAAGAATTTTTTCCATTGGTCCATGAATGAAACAACGCAGACAACTTTCAGGCGCTATATTATACTCGTAATTTGAATAATTTTAGAGTTTACCTTGATGAAACTGCGTGACACCTGGTTCAGACAAATTTAAACATCCTCAACTTGATGTTTTGTGTTATAAATATTTATTTTTTTGAAAAATTTTTGCTTACGTGAAATTTCCTTTATGTTTTAGAAATTATGTGTCTTTCAAAAAAGTCTCGAGGATCTCTCATCTCGGATGGCCGGAGCAGAGGCGATACAGAATGGATGGCAGATACCGAGCGATGCCTCAGAAGCGTCAGAAATGTTAGAGAATTTGCAGAAGTTTGGAGAACGATTAGGACCCATTCAGCGGAACATCGAAGATGCCAACGACCAAGCGAGTCTTTTTGCTTCGAGCAGCGTCATCGTTTCACACGCCTTGTTAGCAAAACTTGAAGATCTCAACACTAGGTATGCCAATTTACAAAAGCTAATGGCAAAATCAAACACAGCTCAATTTCATTTATTCAGTCTGGTGTCTATTTACAATTAATTGTTATTCATTGTCCCAAAAAATGTAGTCAATACATCCGACTTCACAGCCAAAACTGCTCCCAAAACCAGATTTTGAACAACAGTTTAATTTTTAAAGAAATAATTAAATTTTTAATCAAGAAAGAGGAATTTTTAATCCAAAAAGATTTATTTTTCAACAGGGCAGTTAAATTTTCGATCAATAATGATGAATTTTTAAATTTTCTGCATAAATAATAAAAACTGTAACTCAAGCAGACGAATTTTTAAGCCAAAAAAAATGCCACAATATAGTTGAATTTTGAATAAAATATTTTAACTTTAAAACAAATAGGTAAATTTTAATAAAAAAAAAATCAATTTTCAACTAGAAATGGAATAGTAAAATTTCTAGTAAAGAAAAAATTATGCCAAAGAAAAAGAATTTTCAACAAAATAATTAAATCCTATAACAATAAAATTATTTTTTAACAAAGTAGAAAAGTCCAACTTTCAACCAAGTAGTTGAATTTTTAACTAAAAGCGATCAGTTTTCGGCCAACAATGGTATGTTAAATTTTTAATCAAGAATCTTAATTTTTAGTTTAAAAAAGAAACGAATTTTTAACAAAGTAGATAACTCTTCTTAAAAAAAGAGATAAAAAGAGAAATTATTTAAAATTGGGAAGAGTAGGGGAATAGGGGAAATAGTCTGAAGTCTGAAATAATGTTGAAAAAACTCTAAAGCTTTTATTAAACTTTTATGAAACTGCAGTTTGAAATTTGTTCGCTTCAGAAATTACTTTACAGGAACTATGTTCTGTACTACTTTAGAAAATTAAATTATTAAAAATCTGCTTAGTTTAAATGTCTATTTGGCCGGTGTCAAATTGTAACGTTTATAAGTTGGACGTGCCTAAGTTTTAAAACGCCAAAATATTAAATTATAAAAGAATGATTATAGCGTTGTCCTAAAAATGTTTGTGCCTTTTAAATTCCAAACTCATCCAGATTTTGATGATTCCAAAATTTGAAAAATTTGATATTATGACGTTTAAATTATGAACTTATGTCTCCAAAATGAAATGCAATCAAAATTTTAATTTTTTAAATGATAACTCTTTCTAAATAAATTTTAAAATTAAATGGTATGCAGAAAAAGTCTTGAAGATAAAAAGGTGTTTAAATTGAGCTCTTTTAAATTTTTATGTATCACATATTTAACGCTTCCTAACTTCGATTATTTCAATTTAATCTTCAAAATTGAATTAATTTCAATGATAATTTTTTAAACTTCCGTACGATATTATGATAAGTTATAAACTACCTTAACTTTACAATCGATGAATGTATAATTAAACTGAAGCTAAACAAGCTTGATCCTGGATCAAAAAGTTAAAGCAAGCAGTGGAGCGGAAAATTTAAACTAAATTTGAATATTTTTCCAGATGGAAAGTTCTGCAAGTTGCAGTCGATGAACGTTATAAACTATTAAGCGGATTTGGAAAGGATGGCAGCACTCCGGGTAGTCAGGCTTTCCTCGCAAGTAGCGTGGAACCACCGTGGGAAAGAGCCCTTACGCCCGCCAAAGTGCCTTATTATATCAAGTATGTCATTTATTTTTCTACCAGTATTTCATAATCTGAACAAGCCAATTGGAAAAAGTAGATTCACAAAATAAAGGAAATTTCACAAAATAAAGAAAAATCATTTCTCCTCATATTTATTATTTTTACAATATGTAAAGTAAAACCATTATCCTGCGAGGTTTTATTTCTATCAACACTTCGGATATTGATTTCGAAGATTGAATTTGAAAAAAATAGAAAGGTGGATTATTTTAGATTAAACTTGTGGATATATGAATATGCAGAACTTCTGACTTTTGTTGAAATTTCAACCGTGTGGAAGTGCAAGTTGATCAAACCGAATTTTTTTTTCCAGCCATCAACTGGAAACGACGCATTGGGACCATCCGAAGATGATAGATTTAATGACTTCACTGTCAGATCTCAATGAAGTGCGTTTCTCTGCATATAGGACGGCAATGAAATTACGAACGGTGCAAAAGAGATTATGCTGTAAGATTTATTTCTCTCGATGGAATTCAATTTAAACACTAAGTATCTAAGTTTCCCATTAATTGTTCTTACAATAATATGTATTTTATTGCTAATTGCATCTAACTATTTCAACTGTTTTGTAATGTTGTAAATATTTGAAAAAAACACATGTCCGGTACCCTATTGTAGAAATCCTAGTCTTATTTTAAAAATAGGAAAACGCGAGGAAATCTACGCAGATTTTCTCCAGGAATTTTTGAATAGGGTATCAATACACTTAAACACTTTACCATTGTTTAGATTTGTTCTATTCGTCTGAATTAATTTTTTACAGTGGACGTGTTAAGTCTCTCTGCGGCTTTAGAGCAATTTGATTCGCATGGACTAAGAGCTCAGAACGACAAACTCATCGACATACCAGACATGGTAACTGTATTAACTTCCTTGTACGAAATCATCGCAGCGGATAATGCCACGCAAGTTTCCGTGCCGCTCTGTATAGATCTAGCCATAAACTGGCTGCTCAATGTTTACGACAGGTAAAGCTCTTTCAATTTTGAAATGTATTTTGTAAACTATCCTCCTTTCGCATATTTAAAATCCTATTTTTAATTTCAGCCAACGAACTGGGCAGATTCGCGTCTTGTCATTTAAAGTTGGACTGGTCTTGTTGTGTAAAGGTCACTTAGAAGAGAAATATAGATGTAAGTTGAACAAATCGATCTTCTCTTATTTTTAAATTAAAAGGATTCTTATTTTCATTTCGAAAATTCATGATGAACACGTTTAAATTTTACAGATTTATTCCGTTTGATCGCGGATACAAATAGGCTAGTGGATCAACGAAAGTTGGGTTTACTCTTGCACGATTGCATCCAAGTTCCAAGACAACTCGGAGAAGTTGCAGCGTTTGGAGGTTCAAACATAGAACCCAGCGTTCGAAGTTGTTTTGAAAAAGCCGGAAAAGACAAAAATGAAATCGAGGCTGTGCACTTCTTGAGTTGGCTGCAGCAGGAACCCCAAAGTATGGTTTGGCTTCCAGTACTTCATAGACTTTCCGCAGCAGAATCTGCGAAACACCAAGCAAAGTGTAACATCTGTAAAGAATATCCAATTGTCGGCTTCAGGTACTTGATTTATTTGCCAATTTAATACTCTTGATGGAATGTATGTTTGAATTTGAAACAATTGTTACAGATACCGTTGCCTAAAATGTTTCAACTTTGACATGTGTCAAACGTGCTTCTTCTCCGGTCGCAAAGCGAAAAACCACAAACTAACGCATCCTATGCAGGAATATTGTACAGCGGTAAGTAGACATATTTAAGGTTCAAATTAAAAAGTTTTGAATTAGAATTTTAAACAAGGACAATAATGCTATATGATCCAAAGAGATTTATCTCTCTGTATTATAAAAAGATCTAGTTTCCGCCTTTTCCGCTGTTTCATAAGTCGAGACCCTCCGTAAATGCCCGCTACCTGCCTAAATTCCCACCCACCCTCTCTAAATTCCTTTTTTTTTATCTGAGTTCTCGCTAGCTCTCTAAATACTTGCTACCTCCTTAAATGCACGCTACCCCCGTAACTGCCTGTCCGACCTACCTAAGGGCCACAGAAACCTCTCTAAAATATCCAACTTAACTTCACATCTGCTGGCTTAACCTCTTCAACTGCCTGTCTACTAGCTATGCCAAAATGTAACATAATATTTAAATTAAAAGATAAACATTTTTTTAATGAGTAATATTGATCACTGGCAAATTGATTTAGTATGAATATAATTTTATTTGCGATTAACTTTGATTGATTGTCCCTGTTTGAAATCAGTTGCTGCGCTTCCGTTTATTATAATCACTATTACTTCAATAAAGATGGATTAAAATGATAAAAAGTTATAAAATTATTATAAAAATAATTCATATGTACAATAATTTTTCGCTAAACATAAATATAAAAATTCATATATGTAAATATATTAAATAAATGTATTTTTAAAAGAAAGTTAAAATTATTTGATGTCATGTTAAATAAAGTATAGCGTTAAAGTATGCTAAAGAATATGACTCATAAAAGGGTATACGAGAGAGATAACTCATATCTTCCCTAACTCTCTGGCATTCGTCTACTAATCTGACCACACTGCTTTTTCAGTTGGCCCCACGTTTACGCATACGCTGCGTTATATGTCTGATTAAACAACAACTACCTAGTAATCTTCTAAATTACTTTGAATTCCCTGAAATGTTCTGAATTTTCTGAATTCCATGAATTCTCTGAACTGCATGAATTCTCTTAATTTTCTTAATTCCTTGAATTTCATGAATACTTTGAACTCAATGAAACTTCTTATTTTTCTGAATTCCTTGAATTCTATGGATCCTTTGAACACCATGAAGTCTCTGAATTTCTTGAATTATTGGGCTTTGTTGAATTTTCTGCATTCCATGCATTTTTTGAATTTCTTGGATTTTTCAATTTTTTGAATTATTTCAATTCCTTAAATTCTCTGAATTTATTAAATTCAATCAATTCTTTACATTTTCTGAATTTTCTAAATTCATTAAATTCCTGGAATTCTTTGAATTTCTTGAATTCACCAAATTCCTTGAATATAATCAAATTCCTTGAAATTAATAAATAATTAAATCATTGAGAGAAATGGTAAAAATGACATACTTCAGACCAAGGGAACTGCGATGTTAATAAATCCTTTATTCCAATCTTTGACGTTTTGAAAACAAAACGTTTTCCTCTTCAGGATAGAGTCGTATACATAAAAGTTCCTTAACAAATCATGTCAAGTATTTATGAATCCATAGTTCTCCTTTTCTCAATTGATCTTAGAGTTTTCTTTATATTGAGTTAATAAGTAAAATAAATTTTATTTTCTGCTATTTTAAAATCCCTTAGATTATTAAAAAAATATAAAACATTAGTAAATTTAAAATCAAGAAACATTTTTGTAAAGATGGAGACAACTTTAAGAACAATTGAGAAAAGGAGAACTATGGATTCATAAATACTCGACATGATTTGTTAAGGAACTTTTATGTATACGATTCTATCCTGATGAGGAAAACATTTTGTTTTAGAAACGTCGAAGATTAGGATAAAAGATTCATTAACATCGTAATTACCTTGGTCTGAAGTATGTCATTTTTACCTTCTCTCTCAATGATTTAATTATTTATTATTATAGCACTCAGACAAATATCATCGCTTTTCAACATTTTTGTAATCCTTGAACTTAGTTAATTTCTGGAATTTAATTCATTTTTTTAATCCTCTGAATTTCTTAAATTCACTGAATTCCTTGAATTCTTCCACATTGCTTAAATTCTACTAATTCTTTAAAAAAAATTTAAATTGTAACTCCCTTGATATCTTTAAAATTACTCTGCATTGCCTGAAATCTTTTGAAATCGCTCAATATCCGGAAACCGTTGAATTTCTTGAAGTCTCTGAATTAATTGAATTCCCTAAATTGTCTAAATTCTGTCAGAATCCTTGAATTTATCGTAATTCTTTGAAATTTTCCAAATTCCTTGAATTCATTTAACTCAATGAATTATTTTAAAATCCTAAATGCTGCGAAATTCTTCCAAGTTCTCTGTATTTCAAAAAACTCATTGAATTCTTGCAAGTTCCTCAAATTACCTGAATTCTTCATGGAATTTTTAATAATTCCTTTGATTATTTTGGAGCCCTGCAATTCTCTGAATTCCTTGAATTCTCGGAATTTGATGAATTTTCGAAATTTCTTGAATTTTCTGAATTCCTTGAATGCTTCTAAATTCCTTGAATTCTCGAAATTTGGTGAATTCTCAGAATTTCAATAATTGTCTCAATTCCTTGAACTTGTCCATATCCCTTTCATTCTTCCAAATTTATTTCCAAATCACGCAGATTTTTTCAACTTCATTAAATTCTTTCGAATTGCTAAAATTCTTGCAAATTTCATGAATTCTTCCAAATTTTCGTAAATTCATTGAATTCTTGCTAATTCTTTGCGTTTCTTAAATTATTTTGAAGCACTGAAGTTCGGCGAATTCAAGGAATTCAGAAGAATTTCAATGAAGTTACACGAATATGAAAGAGTTTAAAGGAATTTCAAGCCATTCAAAAGAATACAAAGAATTTAAAAAATGTAAAGAAATCAAAAATAGTTCTATATAACATACTAAACCAGAGACTATTAATTTAAAAAACCTGTCTACTGTTTCCGCGTATCTGTACTGAAACGATGAAAGGCTTGGACCTTTTTAGAGGACCATCGTCAGAGTGGTTGTTTTAGACCTAGCTTTCGTAAGAGGTTTTGTCTAACACGGAGATATCGATATAAGAATTAGAATCTCAATACATACTTGGTCAATTCCGTCCTAATATATGTCCCAATTTGCAGACCACTTCTGGAGAGGACGTGAGAGATTTTACAAGAGCGTTGCGCAACAAGTTTAAGTCGAAACGGTACTTCAAGAAACACCCGAGAGTTGGTTATTTGCCAGTGCAGACTGTCTTGGAAGGCGATGCGCTGGAAAGTCCAGCTCCCTCGCCTCAGCACAGTTCCCTGAGTCAAGACATGCATTCTCGTTTGGAGATGTATGCCTCTAGACTCGCCGAAGTGGAATTATCTCGCACGAGGAGCAACTCCACTCCTGACAGCGATGACGAACATCAGCTGATTGCGCATTACTGTCACAGTCTCAACGGAGGCGACAACGTCAACGTCCCCAGAAGTCCCGTACAGGTGATGGCTGCGATCGATGCCGAGCAGAGGGAAGAGCTCGAGGCAATGATCCGGGAACTTGAAGAGGAAAACGCAACGTTGCAAGCTGAATACGAAAGGTTGCGCTCGAAGCAAACACCAGGTTCTACGCCCGAAGACGGACACGGCAGACAACCTGACTGTGATATGATTGCGGAAGCTAAGCTCTTAAGGCAACATAAAGGTCGATTGGAAGCTCGAATGCAAATTCTTGAGGATCACAATCGACAGTTGGAAGCTCAGCTCCAAAGACTCAGACAACTTTTGGATGAGGTGAGATTCTTCAGTTTCCTAGATTATTTTATTTTCTATTTAAAACGGTGAATAATCTTCAATTGAAGGCATGAGAATGACAACTCAATATGGAACAATTTTTCGAAATTGTCTTTTTAACGATTTCAAGTAATTTAGGATACTATTTATCGATATATATATTAGGAATAAGGAAAAATAATTTCTCGTTTCACTCGCACTATGACTGTAGTATCATTTGGGTTTTCCGCCCTCAAACACAGATAATTTTTGTTTATGTTTTCACCTATCCCTAGAATATTGTAAATAATGCCTTTTATAATAATTTTGGCTACACTTCCTATCATATAGTAAAGAAATATTATTATTTTTAGTCCGTATCTAGTTGTCATTCCGATATTTTAATAAATGTTTTTCCATATCAAGGAAAACATGTGAAAATTATAAAAATAACAACCAGAGATGGACCATTTGGCTTCTCCCCTCCCATATAGAAATTTTCTTTCTAATATTTTGACATTTTTAATGGAAAGTTCTTGGGAAACGCATAATTTTACAATTTTACGAAAATTGTATATTTGAAAACCAATACTGAGCACCAAACTTTTTTTGTTCATCCTATAAAATTTCATTTTTTACCCTTATCCAGTTGTCACTAATTTCTTAAATTATTGACCGATTTGAAAGATTTCTTATTATAATTAAACAATATTAAAATCTTAAGATTTGTAAGATGGAATATTATTCATTTTTTTCCAAATTTTCAGACAATTTTGTTAACAAACAAAGTTTCACAGAAAGGCATTTTAGATCAAACATTGTTTTCTTAACTGAGGCTGGCCGCTGGACCGAGAAATGACCGGGAATTTGTTGAGACCGGGCAAGCCGGGAAAGGACAGTGAATTTTTTTGATGGGGAATTTTACAAATTTTGTAAGGATAATCTGTCCAAGTTCAATTTTAACATTTTTTATTCAAATAATTTTAAAATGCAGTCTTGGAAGACTAGAAAAATTAATAGTGTTTGAAATTTTATGTTATTATAACAAAATTTTTTCACTTGCTCAACTGTAAATATAAATTAATTAATTATTTCAAACCTTGAGCTGTAATTGAAGTAACAAAAAGTGAAAAATAATTGATCTTTTAAGACGATTCTAAATCTGTTCAAAATATAATAATTTTCTGAGCAAATCAATTTCAGGCAAACTTTAATACTTAAAGTGGCAATCGCATTATCATTAGGAATTTTATATTTAACAACCAAAGTTTATTGAATCACATTTGAAAATTTAAAATCCAAAAGGGGCATTTCTAAAAATAAGAATTAATAATTAAATTGGTACATTAAATATGGAAAGCGGATTTAAGGTTATGAATTTGTTGAAAAATAGCGCGAGCCTTTATTAAGTTTAACGCATGCAAATTAGGAAGTAATTTCTAACGTGAAGGATGGTCTATTCTGGCCTCGGATAGTTTAACAATAATTCTGTACACAGGGAAAGCCGTGAGGATTAATTGACTGACTCGCTATTTTCGTCGAGAAGTCTCAAAACCCTCGCGGATTTTCTCGAGGATACTTTCAATAGAGCTTAACATTTTTAAAATTTATAATAATAATAATACCTATTTTTACTTTTTTCTAATAAAGATTGAAGTGCATTATTCCTTTTGAAATAAAGCTCTTTATTTCTGCACACATCTTCGAGAAAATATACTGTGTAGGTTAGGAATTTATAAATGAATAGAACAAATATTGCACATTCTGGAAACTTTTCATTAAGACGTTTGATCGGAGGTTAGGGAATAATAAAAAAAAACAGCCCAACTGATCCTCGCGCATGTGCAGATACATGCGTTGTCATTGCATCACACGAAAGACAACAGGAAAACGATGAAGTGTATCCTTTCTTAACCCTCTGGTCACCAGCATTTTCTGGATCAACGTTGCTGACCAGCTGGGTCAATAATGACCCGCAAATTTTATCATTTTTTTTAAATATGTGTTAAGTGCATCTTTTTAAATGAATAAGGGTAAAATGAAATTGTCAGAATGTCTAGAAAAAGGCTAGACAAGTGCGAAAACGATATTTTAATTTTTTTTAATTTTATGTAAAAAAATGTAACAAAAAATGCGACCAAATTTCAAAAATGACTTTTTTCTGTTTTTTAATGTTATTTCTTTTGTTTTTTAAGTAATTGGAAAAAATCGGTGGGTTCCTTAATCTGTAGACTTTTCTCTATGAAGCTCTTTAAGTGGTTTTTCTATATTTTTCAAAAAGTATATTTATCTCAGCGAGTGGATGTTATATTCACAAATGAACGCCTGGGCATTAAGCAGAAACGAAATGGTTTTTTTTACTCCAAAACTATTTTTAAGCAATATCTCTAATGACGATTTTGTTGTCAAAATGTACTTTTGAGTTTTATTATCCGATTTACCAAAAAAGATGTTTATATAATATTTTAAGGTAAATTTTATACCATTTTGCGTTCACAGACACGTTAAATAATTCTGTGTTTATTACTCAACTGTAACTACAAATATTTTACTAGAAAAAAAGACTCACGCAAATG
>JAAAKG020133198.1:0-14250 GCA_010014905.2 Druon quercuslanigerum
ATCTCGAATAAAAAAATTCCCGGATTAGAAAATTCCCGAATGATAAAATTACCGATCAATAAAATTTCCGAATAATAAAATTCCCAAATTGGAAAATTCCAGGATAATAAAATTCCAAAGTTATAATATATTTCTTTATAAAGAAATCTCAATTTACGAATTGAAAAGGTTATGAATAATAAAAATAATGTATATAAAAATTATTCTTTAAATATTAAATATTTATTAATAAATATTTTTCTAAGTAACGTATATAAATTGTAATATTGGTGAATGATAAAATTCATAAATAATAATATGAAAGAATAATAAAATTCCCGAAAAGTAGAATTACCGTATAAAAAAATTTCGAGTTAGAAAATTACCGGAAAATACAATTTCCGAATAATAAAATTCCCAAATTGGAAAATTCCAGTGTAATAAAATTCCTAAATTATAATTTATTTCTGCATTAAAAAATCCTAAATTATAAAATTCTCGAATTAAACAGCTCATGAATAACAAAAATAATGAATAATAAAATTTCCGAATAATAAAATTCCTTAATTATAATATTACTGAATGATAACATTTATGAATAATAATATGAAAGAATAATAAAATTTCCAAATTATAATATTATCAAATTGGAAAATTCTTTAATTATAAAATCACCGAAAAGTAAAATTACCCTATAAAAAATGTTCGAATTGGAAAACGACCGGAGAATAAAATTTCCGAATAATAATATTCTCGAATTGGACAATTTCTGAATAATGAAATTACCGATCAATAAAATTTCCGGAAAATAAAATTCTCGAATAAAAAAACTCACAAACTGTAATATTCTCAAATTGAAAAATTTCTGAATGATAAAATTACTCAATATTAAAATAATCGAAAAATAAAATAACCAAATTAGAACATTCCCGAATAATAAATTTTCCAAAATACATTAATCTTGAATAAAAAATTCCCGGATTAGAAAATCCCGAATAATAAAATTCCCAAATTATAATGTGTTTCTGCATAAAAATAATCCAAAATCATAAAATTCTCAAATAAAAAAGCTCATTATTAATGAAAATCATTTATATAAAATTTATTTTTAGAAAAATATTATTAATAAGTATCTTTCTTAATAACATATATAAATTATAATATTGCTGAATGATAAAATTCCTGAATAATAGTATGAAATAATCATAAAATTTCCAAATTATAATACTATCAGATTTGAAAATTCCTGAATAATAAAATCACCGAAAATTAAAATTACCATATAAAAAATTTCCGAATTAGAAAACGACCGGAAAATAAAATTTTCGAATAATAATATTCTTGAAATGGAAAATTAACAAATTGTAATTTTCTAGAATCGGAAAATTTCTGGATAATAAAATTACTCAATATTAAAATGATCGAAAAATAAAATAATCGAATTGGAACATTCCTGAATAATAAAATTTCCGGATTAGAAAATTCCCCAATAATAAAATTACCGATTAATAAAATTTCCGAATAATAAAATTCCCGAATAATAAAATTCTCGAATTGGAAAATTAACAAATTGCAATTTTCTCGATTTGGAAAATTTTTTAATCATAAAATTACTGAATATTAAAATAATCGAAAAATAAAATTACCGAATTGAAACATTCGCGAATAATCAAATTTCCGGATTAGAAAATTCCCCAATAATAAAATTACCGATCAATAAAATTTCCGAATAATAAAATTCCCGAATAATAAAATTCTCGAATTGGAAAATTAACAAATTGCAATTTTCTCGATTTGGAAAATTTTTTAATCATAAAGTTACTGAATATTAAAATAATCGAAAAATAAAATTACCGAATTGAAACATTCGCGAATAATCAAATTTTCGGATTAGAAAATTCCCCAATAATAAAATTACCGATCAATAAAATTTCCGAATAATAAAATTCTCGAATTGGAAAATTAACAAATTGCAATTTTCTCGATTTGGAAAATATCTTAATAATAAAATTACTGAATATTAAAATAATCGAAAAATAAAATTACCGAATTGAAACATTCGCGAATAATAAAATTTTCGGATTAGGAAATTCCCCAATAATAAAATTACCGATCAATAAAATTTCCAAATAATAAAATTCTCGAATTGGAAAATTAACAAATTGCAATTTTCTCGATTTGGAAAATTTCTTAATAATAAAATTACTGAATATTAAAATAATCTAAAAATAAAATAACCGAATTGAAACATTCCCGAATAAAAAAATTCTCAAAATATATTAATCTTGAATAAAAAATTCCCGAATTAGAAAATTCCCGAATAATAAAATTACCGATCAATAAAATTTCCGAATAATAAAATTCACAAATTATAATGTATTTCTGCTTAAAAAATTCCAAATCATAAAATTCTCGAATTAAACAGCTCATGAATAACAAAAATAATGAATAATAAAATTTCCGAATAATAAAATTCCTTAATTATAATATTACTTAATGATGCAATTCCTGAATAATAAAATCACCGAAAAGTAAAATTACCATATAAAAAATTTCCGAAAAATAATATTCTCGAATTGGAAAATTCACAAATTGTAATTATCTCAAATTGAAAAATTTCTAAATTATAAAATTACTGAATATCAAAATGATCGAAAAATAAAATAATCGAATTGGAACATTCCCGAATAATAAAATTCCAAAAATATATTAATATTGAATAAAAAATTCCTGGATTAGAAAATGCCCAAATAATAAAATTACCGATGTTTTTTTAATAATGTATATAAATTATAATACTACTGACTGATAAAATTCCTGAATAATAAAGTCACCGAAAATAAAAATTACTGAATGCAAAATTTCCAAATTAGAAAATTACCGGAAAATAAAATTTCCGAATAAAAATATTCTCGAATTCGATAATTAAGGAATAATGAAATTCCCAAAATACAATATTCCTGAATAATAAAATTCCTAAACAATACAATTTTCAAATTTTAATATTATCGAATTGTAAAATGCTTAAATAATAAAAATTCCAAATTATAATATTCCGGAAGCCCTCAACAGTAAAAAATGTCGAATAACAAAATTCCCTAATTTCAAAATTCCGAACAATAACATTACAGAATTATAATATTCCTGAATAATGAACTTTTCGAATATTGAAAAGTTCCTGAAATATATTAATCTTGAATAAAAAATTCCCAGATTAGAAAATTACAGATCAATAAAATTTCCGAATAGTAAAATTCCCAAATTGGAAAATTCCAAAATAATAAAATTCTTAAATTATAATATTTTTGCATAATAAAATTCCTAATCAATAAAATTTCCAAATTTTAATATTATCGAATTGTAAAATTCTTAATGAATAAATATCCCAAATTATAATATTCCTGAATAAAAAATTCCGGAATTAGAAAATTCCCAAGTAATAAATTTACCGAATAATATAATTTTTTTAAATCATCAAATTCTCAAATTGGAAAATTTTCGGATAACAAAAGCTTCTAACAGTAAAAAATTTCGAATAACAAAATTCCCTAATTTGAAAATTAACGAGTAGTGATATTCCAAAATTATAATATTCCTGAATAATATACTTTCCAAATTTCGATTGTTTTTATTTAAGTTCATATAAATAAATATATTTAGAAATTCCCGACAGAAAATAGCCGCATTAAAAAATATCCAAACTAGGAAATTCTCTAATTTATTAAATAATTTTTTTTCATAAATATGATTTAGTTGGGACGAATAAAAATCTCTAAAAATAAAATTCCTGGTACTGTAAAATTCCCGAATTGAAAAATTCCCGAATAATGAAATTTCCGAAAAATAAAAATACCAAATTAGAAAATTCCCGAATTGAAAAAATTCCCGAATAATGAAATTGCCGAAAAATAAAATTAACGAGTTGGAAAATTCCCGAATAATAAAATTCTCGAATATAATCAAATTCCCGAATTATAAAATTTCCGGCAACTAATAATATTACCGAATTGGAAAATTCCCGAATAATGAAATTCCCTACAGAAAATTGCCGAATTACAAAATATCCTAATTGTAAAATTTCCGAATTGTGAAATTCCCGAATTTAAACAATTACAATTTCCTTATAAAACATTTTTATAAAAAATTGTGATTGTTTAATTTCGGACATTTTATAAATTGGAAATTTTCTTTCGGGAATTTTATTATTCGGGAATTCTAATATTCGGTTTAAATTTTCTAAAATTAGTGTTTAAATTCAAAATAACAATCATTGAAAAAAATATAATTCAGAAATAAATCTTTTTTTGATTATTATTATTTTAAATTCAAGCAATGTTTTTAGAAAATCCAAACATAAAAATATTGTTCTTATATAAAACTATTTAATCATTGTATTTTCAATAATTAAATAATATTTATAAGGAAAAAGTTTAATTGTTTAAATTTTGGAATTTTCTAATTCGGATATTTTATTATTTAGAAATTTTCAAAATTGGTACTATAAACTGTTCCGAATTTTATTATTCGAGAATTTCCCTATTTGGTAAAATTATAAACTGCTAGGAATTTTATTATTTGGGAATTTTCCAATTTGGGAATTTAATTATTCAGGAATAATATAATTGGGAAATTTTATAATTAAAAATTGTTCCCAATTTGAAAATTTTATTATTCGGAAATTTTATTATTGGATAATTTTATTATTTGGGAATTTTCCGAATTGGAAATTTTATTTTTCGGTGATTTTAGTATCTTGCCTTTCGATATTTTTCAGTCTTCCCGTCCAGCTAAAAATTCAACTAGTTGTTTTGAAAGAATTTTAATATTTTGTCAAAAGGTAGTTGTTTTTTGGTCGAATACTTAAATTTTTTGGTTAAATATTTATTTAATAGGTAAATAATTTTAAAAAAAAATTAATTCTGTTAACCAGGAGAAACTTAATTTGCGACTAGAAAAATTGGGGAATAGTCTAGTATTATTTTTTTGACTTATGTGGCTACCCTGGTATTACAATAAATTATTGTCAATCCAGATGGTTTAAAATTAAAATGACTAAAAGTATTAATTCAATTTTAAAATTAATTTTTTATGATTCAAAAAGTACATCCATATTATTTATAATTTTTAGGTTACTATTATTTAAATTATTTTATGTATATAATTTCACAGCACTTTGTTTAATTAAAAAAAAATAGAGGAGCTTCATAAAAGTTAAAAAATGATGCTAAAAAATATAAGTATTTTAATGATTGTTTATGAAAAATATTTGTATTTTTGTATTCTTAAATTTCCTTTGAAGAAATGTGGTCTCTGGTTAATTTAAAGCAATTTTAAGTGGCTGCATTAAAAAAAATTCATTTAATTTAAATTAAAATTATTTCCAACATTTTAAAATGGGAACAACCTACTGCAAGGAGGAACTTATCTTTACCTTGAACTATAAATAATAATCTAACTCTCCTAGCGTTTACATAAATTAAAATAAAACAGAAAGTGTTTTCTTTTTAATCGATTTTTCAGTTAATTTTATTCAGTTTCTCTTTTGTCTTATTTTTTCATTTTCGATTTCATTTGCTCTCATCTTCTGCAAAAAAAGGCTACGGCTCTCAGGGTACACCACCGAATAGTCCTGCAGCCACATCAGTATTCTCCAGGTTATTGGGATCAGCAACGGGGAATAAGCAAGCCCCAGGTTCGGGGAATCCGCTAGGAATCGCCGCGGTGCTCCTTCAGGGCGCACAAGGTAAAATTATTTCCAAAAGTCCCTCGAAGACCCTCGAGAACGTATCGACCAATCGAGGAGACTCCTTTTTCGTATTCTTTGTTCGTTTTTTTACCCTTTACTTCATTCCCTTAACTCTCCTTTCACCGCGTGAATTTTTCTCTTCAATGAATCCCTATTGTGTTCAGGATGTCTCTTGGGAATTCTGTTCAAGGCAAGAAATTTCACGACACTAATGATCTTTTCATGTTTCTTGACCTTCAGTATTAGAATTTTATTCATTTTGTTAAAAAAAAAAAGTCGAAAAAGTACATAATTACAATGATTTTTACGAAGATTTATTAAATTGAATTTGAATTTCGCGCCAATATGACAATTGACTGGCAAGTGACGTCACTACTGCTGTTTGATTTTTGGCGCGGAATTTGAATTATATTTGATTTGATCTTGAAAGATTTCAGTAAATATTACATATAATATGTTAGTAGCTATTTAATTTTTGCTTAGAACGAAATAAATGTTTTTAAATTTTATATCTTTTCATTTTTCTCAAAAATCATGAAGATTATTCCTCTCCTGAATTCTGTATGGCTTCTATCTACTTGGCGTTTAAATAACAATTTTCCTTTCCGATAACATCTCCAGAAAATCAATGCAACTCGTATTGTTCTATTTTGCTTCCCCAAACTTGGGCGCTTAAAGGGTGAAATTAACTAACAAAAAATTTGGATGTGCAAATATTGTTCGTGTTTATGTATCGTAAATTTTGAAAAGGGCAGCCTGCATTTTCTGTATTTTATAATTTCTCAATTTTTTTAGTTATTATTTATTTCTCTAATTTTTGTATTTTTTAAAACCAAAAATTTCTTTTAGGAATAAAAACTTTGTTATTTAAAGTAGAGAATTGTAAATTTATAAAAAAATATTGGAAAAGAAATCGAATTTTTATTTTTCGAAAAATTGGAATAACTCTGGAAATATTTAACATTTTTCAAAGTTCTTGAACTCATTTTAAAAGTAAATTTAACGAGTTATTCCTGGTTTTAAAATGATTTTCTTATTATAAAAATCAATTCATTTTTTCAAAAGCTGAAAAAATAAGAAAATGTGGGAAACCCTTCACTCGCATTAATAACTTGGTGTGCTTGTTTGGAAAATTCACAAGTTGTAAAAAATGTATTTTCTGTAATAAAAATGTAATTTATGTGACTTAGAGTGAATATAATAATTAAGACGAAATAGAAAGAAAAAATATAAATTAATCTTTAATTATTTATTGATTATATCGATATTTTGAATTTATGAATGATTGACGATTGTATACTCTTATTTGAAAAAATTTATCATAACCCAGCTGGATAAATTGCATATACTTTTGGTTGTCTCATTAAAAAATTTTTTTACATCAATTTTGTAAAACTTTGACTCAACAAAATTATCAAACTTTTGGAAATATTACTTTTCTCGTTGATAACAATTTCTATCAATGAATACAAAATTTCAGGAATATTTGTTTTACAGTTAAAAAAAAATTTAAAGAAATGTTAGAAATCGATAAATTTTATAAAATTCAAGTATGTAGTAAATTTTCTTATAAGTAATTGAAAAAATATTTTCAAAAAAACAGCTTTTTAACAATTCTGCAAGAAAACAAATAAATTTTCTTAAAATATCTGAGAAAGATTCAAATAATTTTTTATCTTGAATAATGAATGTTTAGAAAAAATCAAAAAAGATTAATACAATTTTTAACGCATTTCAGCAATTTCGAAAAGAAATGTACAGGGATTTAAAATCAAATTTTAGAAAAAAAAATCGAGTAAGTTTAAGAGATATTAAAAAGTTTTATTAGGATTTAGAAAAGGTCAATCTTTTAAGATTTCGAAAATTCCAATCGATTTTTTATATTAATAAATTAATTTCAAGAAATTTAAAAAAAAGAGTGTAAAATGTTTCTAAAGATTCCCAAAATTATCAAATAAGGTTCTGGAAGGATTAAAAGCAATTTTTTTTAATTTAGATTTTTATTTTTTTAAATATTTAAAACTTTTAAAGGATTTATAAAATTTATAAATATTTTTTAATTTTTTGAAATCTCCTGTAAGTGCTAAATATTTAATAAACTGACTGATTATAATTTTATTGAATTTTATTTATTTTTTGAGTAAAAAATCTTTTTTGCTTGAAAATAAACTTTTTCGTTAAAATTTTCACTGTTGTATCTGAAATAAAAAAAAATTTATTATTCAATTTTCTAAAGAATCCTAGAAAAATTATATTAATATAACTCTAAAACAAAATAAGTTAATAAACTTGAAAAATTAATAATTATTCAAAATTGTTATTTTTATTAATAATTATTTTTTCTTAAAAATTATAATTTGGTTAAATTGTTTGTCTCGAATATTCAAAATACTTTCTTAACTTATTTGTAAAAAAATTCATTTTTTTTTAAAGATTCATTATTATAGTTGAAAATGCATTTATTCAGGTAGAAGTTCAGTTAATTTTATTAAAAATTCGTTTGTTTATATAAAATAATTTTTTTTTAATGAATAATCTATTTGATTAAAAATGTAAATATTTAGCTTAAAATTTATTCAAAAGTCTTGTAAAAAATAATCTTTTTTATTTTATTGTAATTTACTTTTTTTTATTTAAAACCAAAATTTTTAGTTTAAAAACTCAACTATTATTTTCATCGTAGAGAATTCATGTTTTATGGTTGAAAATGAACTTTTTGTTAAATTTTTTATTTGACAAATTTAAAATCTTTAAAATATTTTTGATTTTTCTCAGGATTAACAAATTATATTTATATTTTAATTAACAATTATTTGTTTGCTCTAATCGAAAAAGCAAATACGACAGACTTTCATTTAAGTAATATTTATCGATTTTTAAATTTTTTGAAGAAACTATTTTTTTATTTTTTAATTAAAAAAAATTAATTTAATTTAATTTAGAAATCCTGTAATAAAAAAGGATCATTTTCTAAGGAAAAAAATAAATTTTCGATTCAAAGTTTTAAAAAATTCTAAAAAAAAGTGATTTCATGGGGCACCCTAATATGCATTTTAAAAATTTTATTTTATATTTGATTTCCAATTTGCTAGAAATGACTGCGATGTGTCCCGAAAATGTTTTTAAAAAAACTTTCAAAAATTGTGTTTGCGTATACTTTTGCATTTTTGAGTAAAATTTACAACATAAAAATTAAAATAGACACAATTCTAAGAAAGGTAAGAAAAAAAAACTTTCAATTTCTTTCAAAATTTTCAATTTGCAAATTTTCAATTGCAAAAAATAGGGTAAAAAATAAGGTATGGCCTCTTAAAATTTACTCCTTTTAACACATTGAATAGTGGTCAGAATAATGGCTTTTTGCCTCTTTTTCGAAAAAGCAGTCTTCTTCTGCTAAAAGATTCTTTTTTCTCTTAACTTTCTCAAAATGTTGTATAGTTAGATTTTTTATTTAAAATTTTGCAATAAAATGCAATGTCTACACAATGTCTACACAATGTCTACACAATGTCTACCCAATGTCTATCCAATGTATACACAATGTCTACCAAATGTCTACCCAATGTCTATCCAATGTCTACCAAATGTCTACCTAATATCTACCTAATATCTACCAAATGTCTACCTAAGGTATGTTAAAAAATATTTGCTTGGATGCACTATAGTCATTTCTATTAGATTTAGATTTTTATCAGAACCCTTAAATAAACCATTTTAGGTAAAAACGCGCGTGTGTTTAAAAATTGAAATGGGATTCTATAGCACTGAGGGGTCATTTCTGACTTAAGGCTAAACCTGGATAAAATAGTGAATGGAATAGTGAATGGACGTAGCCATAACTTCAAAAGCTCTACTACCTCGGACACAAAAAGCTTAACGAAATTGCACTGCAGTTTTAAAACCAGTTCCTATACTACTCGGGCCTTTTAGAAAATTGAAAAGGGTAAAGAGGCTAAATGGCAAAGCTTCTATTTTAGATCCAAACTGCAGTAGTCGTTCGTGTATAAAATCCGCTGAATTTACTGAAATTCACCCAGAAATGTGTGTCCAGGTTGGATTTTTCAGACGCTTGAATTTCTGTCCGAAAATTAAAAAAGAGGAGGAATAGTAGGATTAGAAAATAAAGATTTGAGGAAAGGAATAAATTTAAGGAAGGGAATGAAGGGGAGGGGGGGGGGTACAATATAAAAAATGAGTGGAAAAATATTAATTAAGGCAGCGATATTGATATTAAGGTGGTCTCATTGCCAGCAGAAAAAAATCTTTTTTCAACGCAACAGGTCTCGACAAATCGGTAAGATCCGTCAAGTGACAACAGCCTTTTTGGAAATAAGCATGGTTTTCTTTCAATTTTCACGCATATAATTATATCTCACTGATTTTGAATTTTGTGATAATTTTAGTCTTAACCCTCACCATCTTATTCCTGATCATTTGTCATTTTTAAATATTTTTTAACTTTGCATCAAACCAGAACCAGTCGCAGGATTAACTTAATTATTTATTTAAATAAAGATGTTTTATTTAAATAAAAAATGTATTAAAAATGTATTGAAAAATGTATTTAGTTGTAAAATAAAAATAAACGCAAATGGGCTTTCCCTTTATAATTTTAGATTCACATAACGAAGTTAAAATTTTTTTTCTCATCATTCTAGTATTTTCAAATCATTTCTGCATTAAATTAATGATTTTTTTATAATTTTATCACAATATCCGCTAGCACACTGCAGCACAGAGAGGTTGACGTGCGCACTAATTCTTCTTGAAATCTTGCATTATTCACCATTTTTTATCAATCACTGTTATCGAGTAACATGCACCCAGAGAAAAAATGTATCCATTGTTTTTATACTCATTAATCATATATCAAAATATAAAATATTATTTATTTATTATTTAATTAGTATTAGCGTTTCACATCCCCTGACAGAAATAATTATAGTTTCGGTGGAGTGTCCGTTCAATCGTCGTACTTTTCAGACGAGATGAAACGAGACGAGAGTAGAAGAGACGAGAGGGGCCGTCACGAGAGGGGATGAGACTTGGCGGGAAGACGTGAGACGAGGCGGGATGGGACAAGACGAGACGAGACAAGAGTAGAAGAGACGAGAGGGTACGAGACGAGACGAGACAAGAGTAGAAGAACTAGTTGAGACAAGGAGAAACGAAAATAGAAGAGACCAGTTGAGAATGAAAGAGACAAGAATAGAAGAGAGGAGATTAGAAAAAGAAAAACGAGACAAGTGAAGACTAGAATTGACGCGTTAAAAATGGAAGAGAATTGAAAAACAAGAGCAGAAGAGACGAGAGGAGAATAGACGACCATCCCATGCGAAAGGAGAGTAGAAGAGTCATTACGGGACTAGAGATAAAAGTAAAAGAGACGAGATAAAAGAGGAGACTAGATGTGATTAGAAGATGCGAAGCGAGAATACATATGACTAGATCAGAAAAGAAGAGATTAAAATAGAAAACATAAGTCGAGACGAGAGTAGAAGAAAGAAGATGGGAGTAGAAGATGCAAGACAAGAATTAAAGCGACTAGATGAGAATATAAGAGACGGGCAAGAGTAGAAGAGACGAGGCTATCCGATGTGAGAGGAAAGTTAATAAGAAGAGATGAGATGGTTCGAGATTGGTCGAGCGAAAAGGAGGAAGGGGAAGTAGGTGGAGGGGAGGGTGGATTTAAACGAGTTAGTAGGCTACGAAACCCTTGTTTGGAGGAGCATGCTGCCTGCTTTAAATAATTTTTATTATTATTATTTTTTTTTGGTTATTATTTATGATTTTTGGTTATACATTAATATAGTTTATTATTTCTGAATACCATAAATAAATAAAAATAAAATTTTTCTCAATTCAGAGTAAAGGTGTGCATTTTTCCTCTGGATTTATTGTAGAATGCGAATGGATTTTTGGCTTTCTGGAATGACCCTAGTCTCTTTTTAGATAAAACCTTTAATATTTTTTAATAATTAAAATAATCTACCAAGAAGCAAGAAAGGAGCACCTGAACAGAAGACGCACGTCAACGTTCTCGAATCAATGACGAACGTTCGAATTGTACCAAAAGTTGAGAAAGAATTTATTTTAAAAAAATATTAGGCTGACAAGTTTAGTATTTTAAAAAATAAATAAATAAAATAAAATGAGAGTGGAGAATCGAGACGTTCGGTCATAACGATGGACGTTGACGAATTGGTTGGTTGCACTAGCTGGCAATGGCAGTGGCAGTGGCTCCAGCCACAGCAGCAGCAGCAACAGCCAGAACAGCCAGACTGGCATTTCGCCTTCCACAGCAACGACGATCTACCTTAACGCCAACAACAACGCACGACGTCACAGCGCCTCAGGCACTGGTTTGTAGTTTGACTTATTCACTTTTATTTCCTTCCTGATACTGACATTCATTCGCTTCCATTTCCTCTACAAGTTCTAATTTTATTCAAGCATTTTCTCTATTCCAAAAGTCTACTAAAGTCATTTCTAAATACAGAATTTACAGCCTCCGAGTATTTGCGGAGTAAATATTGCGTGAGAAGTAAAACCTTTTTGTAGGAAAGCGTCGCGCTCTCAAAGTTGCGCAAGTAGCAGGACTAACTTTCTGTAGACCAGACGAAGCAATAAATATGGGGGATAGAAGTGGGTGGTGGGGGATGTCAGAAAATAAATGCATGCTCGAACAGCCGCCTCCGAGTATTTGCGGAGTAAATATCGCGCGAGAAGTGAACATTTATGTAGGCCCAGAGAAGCCTAAAAAAATTGTTTACTTGTTGCGCGATATTTACTCCGCAAAAAAAAACCTGATATTGTTCCGCTTGGGCTATAGAAAGTCAGTCCTACTACTTATGGAAGAGACCCTGTAGTATAATTATGCACCATGAAGGAGAAGTAGGACTTAATCGAAGAAAGTAATTTTTTCATTACCCCGGCTTGCGCTGATGCACTCGCCTTCGGCTCAAGCTCGCTCGTCGACGACTCGTACTGAAAAAATTATAAAAGTAGAAAAATTCCCCTTCCTGTTGGTGCGTACGATATTTTTTGAAACTAATGCGTGATTTCAAGCGTTTATTGAACAAAATTTAAAATTGTTGATTTTTTTCATTTACGGCAAATTATAGTAATTTATTGGTAATTTATTGTAAATTATTTCTTCAATATGTTATAACTGAAATTATGCATAATGATATATTTATTTATGTTGATAAAATACTGCCAGTAAAATTTCAGGCAAACAATCAAATCTTGCAGTTCAAATTTCGCGCCGTAATTACTTCAAAATCGTGACGTCATTATATCGTAACGTGAACTTTGAACGATTTCACACTTCCAGGGCTGCCGCACGGTTATTCAAGTCACCTCAGTCACTTTTCTCTTTAAAAAAGTAAAGTAGTGAACCTAATTTTTAGCTACTATAGAATTCAGGACTATTATATTTTTGAATTTCTTAAAATTTATTTTGTATTCCTTTAAATTTTTCTGACTTCCTTTCGGATTTTTTCAGATATTCTACCCTTTTTTAATTCTTTTGAATTTCCTGGAATTCCTTTACATTCTTTCAAATTCTTTTGCATTCTCTTGAATCCCTATGAATTCTTTCGATTTCTTTTCAATTCTGTTGAATTTATTTTAATTCTTTTGAATTTTTATTGAATTATTTTAAACTTCTTTATATTCGTTTAAATTTCTTTTGAATTCTGTTCATTTTCTTTGAATTATTTTGAATTCCTTAAATTATGTTGAATGCCTTTTTAATAATGCTAATTTCGCCCTGCATTCTTCGGAACTTTCTTAAACCCCACTAAACTTAATTGCATTTTTCTTTAGATTTTGCCAATTTTGTCCCATTTACTCGAATTATGCGCACGGATTCCCTTGAATTATTTCGAATTGCCTTGAATTCTTTTAAATCGCTTTGAATTCTTTTGAATTCTTTTGAATTCTATTTGGTTCTTTTAAATTCTTTTTAATTCTTTTGAATTCTTCAGAATGCCTTTTGAATATTTCAAATGCCTCGAGATCCTTTGTGATTCTCTTGGAATCAACTGAATTCAAGGCAATTTTTTATATTTGTCCAATTTGGTTCTATGCATTTTAATTAATTTTAATTCATCTGGAATTTCCATAATGTCATTTAAATCTTTTGAATTCGCTTTAATTATTTCAAATTCTCTTGAATTTTACTTTTACTTAAAACTTAATGTATTTTTTTAATGTTTTTGAATTGTTTTAAATTTACTTGCATTTTTATGAATTTTTTACAAATTTTTCTCCCGTAAATTCTTTTAAATCCTTTCTAATTTCATTCTATTCAAGTTTTTTTCAATTCAACTATATTTTGCTAAATCTATTCTGATACTTTTTCCCTCTCATTTTACTTAGTTTAATTATGTTCAATATCAAATTTAATCATTTTGAATGTTATCAAAGTCTTTTGAATTCTTCTAAGGGGCTGTCCATAAATTACGTGACGCGTTTTTCTTTTGTTTATATCGTTGTATCCCTTTTGGCTGCGAGGCAAT
>JAAAKG020133199.1:0-14249 GCA_010014905.2 Druon quercuslanigerum
TCGAAACGCCCCACGTTTACAACAATCCGAGGTTTTTCGGTCCCGAATCTTATAACAATCCGGGGTCGGAGTGTAATTTTGAATTATAAGCACTTCAAATCTAGAACATTGTTGCGCTCTTACAGATTCTTCAATTTGGAAAGAATCTTTTTTGAAGCCCTAAAGTAAATTATAAGTTTAATCATTTGCGCTTAAAATTATATAATTTTAAATTATATTAATTTTGAATTGATTCCGCATTAATAGATTCCTTAATTTCAAGAAAATCTTCTTTGAAGCCTAAAAAGACTCTGATTCACTTATTTTTTCGGTTATAATTTAAATAACTTCGCTAATTGAATTATGTAAAAATACAATATTCAAAGCTGTTTAAATAATATGTATATATAAATTGCAATCGTAGAAATACGTAAGGGTTCTTCAACCCCTGACGCGTCCCTGACATTGCTACAGTTGGGAAATAAATGCAGTTTAAAGATGGCCGCCGTCGTATGAATTGTTGCCGGTTCCGTATTCGTCTCGTCCCCTAAATTTTGCGTGTTTTTAATGAAAAAGTGTTGAAGGACATGTGTGTGGCTTGAATTAATAAGTGAGTCTTACCTTCAGACATTTTTTTTACTAAGAATCTTAGTTGTTTTAAATTATAAATGTTATAATTTAATGTCTAAACCTTACCTACATCCAGAGATATTAACCCCTTTTAGAATTTGACAGTTGTCAAAAAATATTAATTCATGAATTTTATAGTTAAAGTCAATTTGCGGACATGACCAACTTGGACATTTAAAAAAATGTGATATGGTTTCCCAACTAAGTAAAAAACTAAAATATGGTGCAAATATATATATTTCTCTGCTAATTAGTAAAATAATGTGTATGTGTTTGAAAAACTTTGTGCGTTTCTCAAAACAAGTGTTTTCATTTTTTCTTATAATTTTTCGATGGAAATACCGAAATTTGCTATCTAATCTATAAAGACCTTGAAAATAGTTCAAACTATAAAAAGTCAACTGTTATACGTATGAATATATTTTAAAAGGAATGAAGGCGTTTCCAACTTTTTGTATAGAATTTCATCACGAAGCAAATAAACAGACATTTCAGTCTGACAATGTTAAAAATTGAAAACTTTTTTCAATTTAAATATATTTTAGGTTACAAAACATTCGAAATGTAAAGTCTTTAAACTTTTGAGAAATGTCAATTGTTACATCTAATTTTAAAATTTTCTTACATTTGAATGAAACCAATAAATGATCAGACAGTTTTTGAGGCAGAAAAACTCAGGAAATGACCCGTGGTCTAGTCCTAAAAGAAAATGTCGAAAATTCAAATTTCGAGCCAAACTGCTCAAAATATGGACGGAAGTTTTTGGAGGAGTTTCAGCGTTTAAACATTCTTACAACATTTCTTTGGACCGTTTTTTAATAGAGCTATTAGTTTTAATTTATTTATCGAATAGGATGTTCAAAAATAGTATTAAATATACATTTACAAATGTTAAGATGAGAATGTGTACCTCAAAGTCTACAGAGCTTTAAGCAATTTTATCTTTAATTACACTTAATTACGTATAAAGGATATGAACACGCCTATAATTACTGGGATTTAAAGATATGTTTTTGATAAAGTTTTATTGAAGTATTCTGCAGTCCTCTCGTCGCAGCGCGCGTTTAGAGCATGCCCGCGCGGCAGGCCGATTTTTTAATTTCTTCTAAAAACATTGTCTTCAAAATTCAAATATTTCATTGTGTGTTAGTGTTTTTTGTTTGAAAGTTCGACCATTTAATTGAAAATGTATCTTTGTATGTTGAAAATTGAACTATTTGTTTAGAAATTCTACTATTTTGTTAAACATCTAATTATTTTTGGAAAATTTAACTATTTTGTTAAAGTCATCATTTCTGGTAGAAAATTTAACTATAATGTTTTGAATACATCCTTTTGGATTTAAAATTCATCCTTTATGACAGACAAGTCGACTTTTAAAAAATTCAACTTTCGTCAACAAATTCGTCTTTTTGGCTTGAAAATTTTACCATTTGGTGACATCTTCAACTATTTTTTTGGAAGACTCGTATTTTTTATTGGGAAGTTCATCCTTCCTGATTCAAAATGGATCTTTCTTGTTTGAAAAGTACCATTTTTGCTAAAAATGTAACTTTATTTAAAATAATGTTGTCCTTCTGGCTTCAAAATTTCACCATTTGGTTAAATAAACTATTTTTTGGAAAACTCATCTCCTTTACTGGAAAGTTTATCTATTTAGTTCTTAATGCAGCTGCTTGGTTGAAAATTAATTATCTTTTTAAATTCGTCTTTATGTGGAAAATTCATATCTTTGGGTAGAAAATCAACATTCATTATATTCAAAGAATTTATAAACGTAAAGTCTGCCTTCAGCCAACGGCTACGTCACTTTCGGGAGATGGGGAAGGTAAAAAATCCAAAATTGGTGACCATGAATTTTTCTAAATTTTAGTAGAAAAAAACTATTCAATTACTTTGTGTGATTTGATATCACACGATGTTATGGAATTTGAAAAAATTCTATTTGAATTTGTTAAAAAATGCTAACGCGTAAATTTGAAATATTATGCATGCATATTAAGATTTAGTATTGTGACTGAATATGAGTTAATGTTCAAAATTCGTAACATTTTCAAATTAAAAATATTTTGACTCACAGTGCCTAATCCTAAAGTTGTTTACTTTGAAAAACCTCAAATCAAATTCTGCTCAGTTTTCAAGAGCTTAATTTAAAAATGTTATTTGTTCAGTCCCTTGTTAATTGTTTAGTTTTAATCTTAACTTTTAAAGTATGTACAATTTTAAATCCTTGAATAATTTCGAACAGTTTAAAATTTGAAATTTGACAATGTACCAATGCTAAATATAAATTATTCAAATTTAATTAGCTTGCAATTGAAGGTTTTGAAAATGGAACTGTTTCAAATCGAGTTAAATATAAATTTTGTAATTGAATAACTTTTGATATGAAAATTTTTTTAAAAAATTGGTTTGAACTAAATTTGCTTATTATTTCTCTAAAGGAATCAAGAGCAATTTTTGCTTAAATTTTAAATTGAAAAATTGTTTTTAATAGAGAATATTGAAGAATTTATTTAAAAGATAACGAAATTCATGCCGACTTGAAGAAGATTTGTATAAATGATTAGAAATAATTAGAAACTGTCTTAATTATTATCGTTCTCATCACTATTTAATATTTTCCTGTAATGTTTTGCTTGGAAAATATTTTTTCGCTTTCCTAAGAACCTAGCTCCTTTCTAGTTTGTAGTACGAGTGACTGTCGTATACTTTATGCAGGTGAAAAGACGGCAGTTTATACTTGTCAGTATATATACATTGCTATTGAAAAGGTAGTCTATCTACATGGTAAATGCACATTGCACATACAACACTGAGAGGTCATTGCCCGTGGATGATCTATGCCGTCAATAGATTTCCATCAGGAAAATTCTACAACCTATAATTTCTTGAATTCATCCAATCTCAGTTGAAGATTTTTTTTGTTTCAATTTCATTCTTCCAAGTCTAATAATTATTTTTGTAACTGAAAGCTTTGAGGCTTTTAGGATTCAACGTTCAAGTTGAACTTTGAGTCTAGGATATTGAAATTAAAGTGCGATTAGAAAATGATCAAATACACAGATTAAAGTTTTCAAACGAAACTTTATAAGTTAAAATTGAAAAGTTCAAAAGCGAATGATTTCAAATGTTGAAAAATAAACAGTGTCAAATTTAAGCGTTGATTATTGTTTAATTTCAAGTTTTAATAATTCAAACTTGAAGAATTAGAAGTTGAAAAAAGTTGAAATTCTCAAAATACAAAAAAATCTGATTTAGGTACTCTTAACACTGTACAAAGTTTTGAAATTACATTTTTTTAAACACAAGCCTTAAAAACTATATACGAAAAAATTTAGTTTTTTGATATAAAAATTAAAGAATTTTAAACGGAACAATTCAAAAGTTTTGAAATAATTGTCAAAATTATTGTGAGTAATTGAATAGCTAAGTTAAAACCCTTTGAAGATGAAATAATTCATAATACTTTTATGGATTTCATGGAATTTTCGCTTTATTCACTAGATTTTATAGGATACCACCAGATTTTGAGGAATTTTGAAGGATCGCAAGGATTTCAATGACATTTCAATCAATGACACGGTTTATCGCAAGATTTGAGATATTGATTTCATTGGATTTTAGCGAGGGGGGGGGGGGGTCCCAGCGACCTTGAAAACCTGGAATTATCCTTGATTTTTTCCAACCTTTAAAATCTGGAAAACTCCTTGAATTTTTCACGAGAACCTTGAATTAATTTTTTTTTCTTTTTGAAACAGTTACTTTATTGAAGTGCGAGAAGCAATTTATATCTTGTAGTCTATTATGAAAGAAAAATCTCGTTAAGAAGAAATTTTGCTACTGAAAAGTTTTATTTATCAAGATGTAATTTATCTTTGATTCATTACAGAGTAAATAACGAAATTCCTGGGCATTTGTTGTCAACTTTTTCAATTATTTTATAGATTTATAGGAACAGACCTCAACATTGTAAATAAGTTTTTAAGTTTTTTTATTTCGTTTCCGTCAATATAGAATATTAAGGCATAATTTTTTTGTGATATGCAACTTATTTCAAAGGTTTAAAAAAGACGTGATGATTTTGAACATTTCCAACGATTTTAAAACTTTCAAAAGATTTCAAAGATTTTAAAAAAGCTATACCAGATGTCTAAGATTTCAAAAGATTTTACACAGGCTACAAATATTTTAATGATTTAAAATGAATACAAAAGATATTTTTACGAATATTTCACAAAAATGTCAAAGATTTCAAAAAATTTCACAAAGATTTCAAATATTTTACGAAAATTTAAAAAGTTTCAATAGCTTTCACAAAAATTTCAAGTTTTCACAAAGGCCCTAACTATTACTTCAAGACATTTCCAAGAGTTCACAAATATTTCAAAGATTTTCAGGATTTTAAAGAAGTCCTATGCCTGCAAAATTTGTTTATTTATGGTTCTGATTTCTTTTTAAAATGTTGGCCAATAAAACATGAAATGGCTCATTTTTTACATCTATAATAAACGGTTATTTCATTATTTGATTAAAAAAAAAGATCTGGAAAAAATTGGCTTCCTGACCTGCATAACCTGTAAAATACCTTGAATTTCGTCCCTAAGAATCGCTGGTCACCCTGCAAAAAATGTCAAAAGATTAAAAAAATTCCTATCGACTAAAGGTTTTCATAAGATCTTAGAAGATTTTTTAATGGTTTTACCTGTTTGACGTGGTTTGGAAGGTTTTCGTGAAATTTTATAGGATTGAATCAGATTTCGACAGATTTTCAGAGATCTTAAAAATTTCGAATGACATAAGAAATTCCATGACATTCGATGTTACTCACATGTTTTCAGTTTATATTAAGTTTGAACATGAAAGAGGGAAAACTAAATTTCGAAAAGACTGAGAAAGTAAAAAAAGAAATAAAACTTATTAATGAATACTCTTACTATCTTCCTGAAAGCCCAAAGAATATGTGTGCAAAATTTAGTGCCAATTGTCAAAAACTGTAGATTTTCAAAACAAATATAGGTTTTAGACCACTTGGTGTTATGTTTAAAATTTTACTATTTTTCAACAACTTTATCAACTTCGATAATTTTCAAAATTTTACTATTCTTCCATTTTTTGGTATTCAAAAATTTCAAAATTTGACTCATTTTCAAGAACTTTATCAACTTTACAAATGTTCAGAATTTTACCGATCTCACTAATTTTTCAAATTATATTTCGGGGGGTAGGCCTTCATTTCAAACTTTTAATGATTTTTAAAACCTTGATCAAATTTACCAATTTAAATTTTTTTTCAATCTCATTGATTTTTTAAATTTTACTAATTTTCAACATTACATTAGTTTTCAAAATTTTGGTCATTTAAAAATTTTTCTTATTTAACTTTAAAAAAAAAAATTGTAATAAAAAGTCCAAGTTAGAAGGTGAATTAATTTAAACGTATTTCCCCTGGTTTAATGTGTTTTTTATTTATTTCCATATTAAGGATCAAAATAACCTAAAAAGACACATAAATCGCTACTGCTCATGACAGAAATATCAGCGTTCATACATCATTTACTGTTGGGTGAGGAAATTGTATAGGAAGCGAGATTTATATTAATAAATAAGAGCATCATGTATAAGCTAACTTTTTAAATGCAGAAAATTTGTATGATAAAAATTAAATTATTTCTAAGAATAGTCATTGAAACTGATTTTATACCAATTAAAATTATTTTGGGTTTGGGGATTCGATAGTATTTGGAATACAAGTGAAATAAACGATTTAACATAAACGAAATTACTCTTAAAAAGCTTACACTACTGTTGCCTTCATTTAAAATTATTTTTACTTTTAATAAAAAATGTACAACTTTAAAAAAATATAAATAAAAAATATTAGGAATATCGTATCTAGTCGTCTAGGTATCAACAAAAAATGTACAACTTTCAAAATATATAATATATCTAGAGAAAAAGGTTCTCTAAGTACTTAAAGCTGTTGCTCTTGGTGGTTCGGAACCCACCTTAAACTGTAGGTCCCCCTCCCACCACCAAGTAAGTGTGTGGGGTGTGTGTAAAGGAACAAGGAAGAAGTAACAAGAAAAATGTAAACCCTTAGGAGACACATTACAAGCTTCCAGTGAAGATGTGAATAAATATAAAATGGTTCACATGTCCAAGCGACAGTATACAAATATAGTTTTTGGACAAAATAATTAATTCCTTTAAGCCTTTAAGAGCCGATTTTTTTGTATTTAAAATTTTTTACAAATAAAGGACAAAATTCTCTTCCATCTGCTTAAAAAAAAAATCGAAAATTATGGAATTTAAACGCTTTTCGAATTATCTTTATATTTCTCATTCGCAGATAAATAAATAAAGATAAATAGCCTTCATAGATTGGACAGTTCCTTCACCGTGTTCCTCCCCATTAAACAGGTTTGCGAGATATTCGATATTCATCCTGGAAAACTGGGTGACTAGATACGATGGTCCTAATATTTTTTATTTATATTTTTCGAAAATTGTAATTTTTTATCGAAAGCATAAATATTTTTAATCAAGGCAAAAGAAGCGTAAAGTTTCAATGAATAATTTTTATGTATGCAAAATTTCTTCACGTTTCACGTTTTCATACAGAAAACTTACTCGACTAGATACGACAAATCTATTATTTTTATTTTTAGTTTATAAGTTGTATATTTTTTTATCAAAAGTAAAAATGATATTTTAATAACGAAAAAGGTATTAAAAATTTTTAAGAATAATTTTCATTTATGCAATTGTTCTCCTAGTTTCACGCTTTCTTCAAGAAAACCTGCACGACTAGATACCATATTCCTAATATATTTGATTTATATTTTTGGAAAGTAGTACATTTTTTATTGATACCTAGACAACTAGACACGATATTCATAATATTTTTTATTTATATTTTTTTTATTAACACTAAAAATAATTTTAAATGAAGGGAAAGTTTCTTTATGTAAGACAGTTGTATTATCGATTTGTTTATTTGATTCACAATAGAAAATAGAGAAATTTGTATATTTTTCTGTATATCACAAAAAAATATTTTTTAGTAGTAATGAAGCAGAATTTTCTTATTTTCGGAATAATTGGGGGAAACATTTGCGCTTTTTATTTGGGCTAAAATTGACGAAATTAATTTTCAATCGAAGATTTTTTAGCGCAGAAAGGTAATGCTATTAAAACATTGTTAGTTTTGATGGTCTATGCAAAAAATTAATTTTATTAAAAAGTACGGACCCAAAGGTACTTTAAAATATTATTTAAATACAAATTTTCGCTGCGAAAACTCAAAAATTCCATTTTACGGCCAGTCTATGCAAGATACGAAAAAAGAATTGACTAAAATTGCGCGGCCCTGAAAAGATCTACAAATTTGTCATTAATCAATTTTCGATAGGACGCGAATATTTTGTTTTAATCTTAAAAATAACATTCAAAATTAAAAAATTAAATTTTTCGAAAAACGACACAAGGTACGAATTAAAATTAACAGACTAAAGTTGTCCACCACAAAATGATCTATAAGTTTAGAGATACAAGTATAGAGACCTTTTTCACGATCTGAAGATTCATCAATATTTTAATAATATTTATTTAGACCAGCAGACAAACAAAATTAACATGAAAAATTAATAATAAAAAAATATTTTCTGTTCAAGACACCTAAGGTCAACAATGAAAATACAATAACATTTTATTCACCAACATTTTTCGCCTAAATTACATCTACATTGAATATAAAGAAATTAGAATTATGGCACGACGCAAGTTGCAGTAAAATGTTTAATAATAATTTTTATTTCAATGGAATGCCCATTTTTTTAAAGATAAAAATAAGACAGTAAAAATACTTTTGTTGCAATACTAATGCATATCATGAATGGTAATAATATCAACAATTAAGAAAAAAAACTAAGATCAACAATTAAAAGGTAATAATATAAGTTTATTGAAATGATATACATTTTACAGGAAGGCTAAGAATAAACTTTAATGCAGAATGAGAAACAAATATTAAATTAACCATTAAAAAGGAGATATGGACTGATATAGTTGAACATATACTAAATAGAGTTGAACATAATCTATGAAAGTTCGAATTTTCGATTAAATCGAGTGCGAAGCACAAGATACGTTATGAGACTGAGTTCGTTAAAGACGATGGAGCTTTAACTAAAGAGAATTCACAATCAACAAATGACAGTTTTCGATGCTTGGACCTTTCATTTTAAAAGGCTTGCGCGCAAATGTGGGTTACATACAAATGCAGAGCGCGTAGCGCGAGTTGAATGCATCATCAAGCTCAAAGCGCGAGATAAATATATTATAGAGCACGCAGCGCGAGAACTAACAGCCGGTCGCTCCAGGCGCGCTGAAGCTTGCTAGCGAAACTAGCCGCGCACGGAGCGCGCTATGAGAATATGCCAGCGCAGCCGGAAGATTTTGTTATTTAGCAGTTTTTTCTTGATGATACTTTATGCTCGCAATAATTTTTCAGTTTCTGTGTGTTCTATTTTGTGAGATTGTTCACGTTGTTTTTCATTTGGAAACTTTTGGTGAATGATATGCGTTAAAGTAGATAAATTTTGAATTTTCAAAGAAAAATCAAGTTAAAAACAGTACAACATTATTTCCCTGTAGAAAATAATGTTGAATTGAAAAGATTTTCTAAATCAGTAAATTTGATCAAGTTTTTTAAAATCATAAAAATTTTTAACTAAAAAAATATATAAAAATTTAGAAATTTAATTAATTTCCTATAGTGCAGGTCAATCCCCAATATAATAATTTAAACATTTTGAAAATTTGTAAAGTTGATAAAGTTTTTGAAAATCAGTACAATTTTGAAATTAAAAAAAAAATGGAAAAATCATGAAGTTTTGAAAATTAGTAAAGTTGATAAAGTTTTTGATTTGTAAAGTTTTTAAAAGTCAGTAAAATTTTCAAATTAAAAAAAAATGCAAAATGGTAAAATTTTGAAAATTAGTAAAGTTGCTAAAGTTTTTGAAAATTAGTAAAATTTTGAAAAATGGGAAAATTTTTAGAAATTTTAAAGTTGATAATTTTCTTGAAAATGAGTAAAATTTGTAAATTCGAAAAAAATTGAAAAATGGTAAAATTTTGATAATTAGTAAAGTTTTTGAAAGTTTTGAAATTCCAAAAAAAACAAATAGAAAAACTTTCAAAATTTTGGTAATTTCATAGAGTACAGGTCACCCCCCCTCCCCCTCCCCCTACACACTCCAAATTTCCCATAGTGGTCTTACTCTACGTATATAGATATACAGTCAATACTATTTTGCATCATTTTTTAAATAAAAGCTATTATCAATTAGCGATTCGAGTTGCCGTAGGAAACATCTCCAGTGCCTAATCTAGACGTGTCTAAAATTTCAAGTATGCATAAATGATCTATGATAAATTTCCGATTGATTTCAGGGGATTTCATCGTCAGATTTCATGGGATTTCAAGGGATCTTTAAAGATATTTTGAAGGGTTTCCATAAACTGCACTTGAATGGATTTAAAAATATTTCTTATATAATTTTCAAAAGATATTCATATATATTGTGGCTTTGCAAGAAAGAGTGGGCAATTTTTTCCTAAATTCAAAGCTACAATGCTATTAAACAATTTTGAATTGAAAAAGTTTTGAATAGAGTTGTTGTGTATTTAAATAAGTATTAAGTATAAAGTTGAGTTAACTTGTACAAAAACAACTATTAACTTTATTTCTCAGTCTGTTTTTGTAGGGAGGTAAAAATTACTTTAAAAATATGTGTTATAAACTTCCAAACTTCATATGCGAAATATGCAATTTTTTCCACCTTGTATAGAAAACATAAGCTTTTAAAAAATAATTGTTTCTTATTGACCAAACATAGTAAAATAATGTTCGTGAAAGAAATTTTCATTTTATTCGGATTTCCCAAATTATGAAATTTTACGGAAACAGTGAGAGACACCTGAAAAATTGATCAAATTCATGTTTTTCTAAATGTGGATGTGTCTCATCTACCTCTTATTAACCCAGTTTTGAAATTTACAAACTTTTAGATAATACAAATTTAAAAACAGCTTTTTCAGGGTTTACCACCTAATGTGACACTGTTAGTTGCAACAAATCCTATGAAATTTGACGAAAAACACTTCAAATCGACCGGTAGCTCAGGTAGCAGCACTTCGGTAGTCGAGGGTTGCGTGTTCGATTCTCGTTGCATGTACTTTTTTAAGTATTTTCTTTTTTATTGGTTACAATTGGGTATACTTTTCCGAAAAGGTCACTTAAGAATATTGACTTGATATTTGGCTTAGGGGTTCCTTTTGCACCCCAGTTGAAAGTCTCAAAAAGATTTTTTGGTGCAGATTAATGTAAACAAACTAGTTAGTTAGTTAGTGGAAGCTTCTATAATGTGTCCCCTAAGGGTTTACATTTTTTTCTTTCACTTTCCTATTTCTTAACACACCTCCCACACCCTTGCTAGGCTAGTGTTCACCGCATGGGCCACCGAGGCTCTTCCAGCGTGCGAGGCGGGAATCGAACCCGCAAGCTGACAGAGTGGGTCCAAAGCCTGCGATTTAGCCCCCACGACCATCGTCCCACTTATGTAAACAAACTACCTTAAACGTTATCGATACTTTTCACTTTTTTAAAAATTAATTTTCTTTTAAAATATCGAAAAATATTTATTTGAAATAAAAATATTGCTTCTTTTAAAACAAAAAATGTAAATATATATTGATCTTCCCCAAACATCCTTTTGAGAAATTTAAGTGTGAAGCAAAAAGAACCCCCAGGCCAAGTACCAAGTCAATATTCTTGGATCACGCTTTCGAAAGCTTAAAATGCTTTATAAATATAATTTCCTTAAATTATTTTGAACAATAATGCAAATAATATAATATATAATAAAAACTTACTTTTTAAAACATTATTATATTTGTTATAAACAAATTTATAGTGATGTATTAAAGAAATATCACTGTTGTTTTTCATATCGTCCGTTATTTGGCTTAAAATGTTCATTTTCGTGTTTTTTGAAATTTTGCACATGGTATAACTCTGGTATCTTTTAGTTTTGCAAGAAAAAGTTATTAGAATAATTTGTTCGTATTCTTGAATACTATGAATATCGTACAGAGAATTTTTGAATTTTAAAAAAAGTGGGCTCAAAATATTGAAAACTCACTAACTTTTTGTATTTGTATCTAAAATGGCTGGTTAAAGAACTTGACCTTCAGTTTAGGACACTAAAAGAGTGCACCAAAGGCCAAAGTAATAGAATCATTTTTTCAGAAGTTATTGTGGAAACAGACAGAAGTACGTACATACATCTATACACTGAGACATACATATATGCAGAGAGACAAATACATTCGTAAAAACCTGTTTTCGGATTCAGGGGGTCTCAAAACGTGGACATTTTACAAAAACTGGGTGGTTCAAATTTTACACAAATCTAATAGCTTCTCTGATGAGAATCTAAAGATGAATTCATTTGCATTGAACAATTTTTTGATAGCTTTGTTTTTGTATTTAATCGTAAAAAATAGCATTAAAAACATTAAAAAATTAAATTTTTGTAAACCCCCCACACAAGACGAAAAAGAAATTAAAAGACAAAAGTTATGGTGAGATTTTACCAAAGATTTGTGGGCAGTGGGCAGATTTTGTTTGGACTCTTAATGATGTTTTTCATGATTCAAGCGAAAACTACGCATCCTATCAAGAAGTGTTTAATAACAAATTTTTAGATCTTTTTCAAATGCAAATTTTTTTTCTACTCATCTTTTACCGTATTTGCATAGTTTGACTGAAAAATGTAATTTTTGGATTTTCGATTATTTTTTATACCGTCAAAATTAGAATTTTCAATTTTCCAAGGAAATTCAAAAAGTTTTAATAATAATCTTGTAAGGTATTCAAAAAGCAACAATTTTCTTCCCCTATGTTTTTTTCGCACTGTGCAACAATTTTCTTTTTATCGAAAAAAGTCATAAGAATAAATTGTTCGAACTTTTAAGTACTATCAGATGCCGTGCATAGAATTTTCAAAGTACTTGACTTGCAGTTTCTGACACTCAGAAAGTGTGCCAAAGGTCAATCGAATAGATTAATTTTTCAAAAAGTTATCGTGCTCACAAACTTGTAGATATTTTTTGGTTAACCAACTTTGTTATTTTTTAGTTCGTACCTTGTGTCGTTTTTCGAAAAATTTAATTTTTAAACTTTGAATATTATTTTTTACGATTAAAACAAAAACTTCGTGTCCTTACAAAAATTATTCATGACAAACTGGAATGAGTTTTTGTTTTTTTTGCAATAGCAACTTTTGTCTATTTAGTTTTTTCATAGCTTGTGCCGGTTGTCCAAAACTTTAATTTTTTATTTTTAATGTTGTTTTTTACGACTAAAAACAAAAACTATGCATTCTATCGAAAAGTGATTACTGCTAAATGTATAGATCTTTTCAGGGCGCACACTTTTAGTTAATTAATTTTTTTCGTATCTTGCATAGATTCGCCGTAAAATGGAATTTTTGAGTTTTCGTTATTTTTTGTATGATCAAAATTTGCAACTTTTCGACAAAATTAAAAAATTTGTCGTGATAATTTCGTCGGAATTTGAAAAATAAACGTTTTTCTTCTCTTGAGTTTTTTCATATCATGCGTTGTTTGGCTTAAAATGTTCATTTTGTTTTTTTTTTTTGAATTTTTAAAATGCTATAACTCTGATAATTTTCATTTTATCTAAAAAAGTCATGAGGATAAATTATTCGGCTTTCCGAGTCTTAAAAAAGTGTGCCAAAGTAGAATCCAATCTGATCAATCTTTCGAAAGTTATCGTGCCTACAGACTACAGACTACAGACAGACAGACATACAGATACCTTCGTAAAAATCATTTTTTCTGACTCAGGAGGTCTCAGAACGTGGAGATTTGATGAAAACCGACAAAGTGAAATTTTACCTAAAACCAATACATTCTCATTAGGATGAGAATGTAAAAAAATCATTTTAAAAAGTGCAAGCAGCGAAAATCGAACACTCAACCTTCCAACTATAAAACCAAAATCGAAATGCCATATGGCGAATATTTTAAAGTTTATTTTCTCGAAAACAGCGGAAAAGAGCATATTACTGTTCGATTTATTAGGAAATAATCCAATCCTAAAGCGATGACAAATTGCACCTATTCACAAATTGAGGCACCGGATTGCAGAACTGCCTCGACGCTCGGCCCGTCTCAGCCCAGTAGGCGCAGGAGAGGGGATACTCACTAAACGCGTTGATCGAGGGAAAAATCAATTTACATCGCAATAATCAACTTGTCGTTACTCTATTAATAATTGACGAATCGAGTTGATTTTTGCGTAGAAATATTCCCTAAGTTTGTGCGCTTCTCACAGATACAGTTAATTAGTAAAATTGTTAACTTAAATTATAATTAATAATGAGTGAACTAACGCCAGAAAATCATCATTTTAATTTAAAAACAGACTAAAATGATCAATTTTGGCTTATTCTTTATACATTTGAGAGTACTATATTAAAAATTCAGATAAATAGGTTGATATTTGCGCTATCGATTTGTAGTTAAAAGCTTTCTTATTTTATAGAACT
>JAAAKG020133200.1:0-14249 GCA_010014905.2 Druon quercuslanigerum
CTTAGGAGTTCATAATAAACTATTTGGCATTCTTCGGTAATAATTCCCTTTAATTTTTTTAAATTAAGCTTCAAATCTTAAAAATTCTTCAGAATTCACTGGCAATGATTTGAAATACAACAATAATTCCTTAAAATTTACAATAAAATTTGTGAAATTTAGATTTAATTCTTTTCAATTCTTTAAAATTCGTAATAAACTCTTCAGAGTTCACCAAAAATTTATTGAAATTATTTAGACATTTTATGGGATTATTTAAAATTTATAATAAATTCTTTGAAAATCTTCATAAAATATTTCCTTTAAATTCTTTAAAGAACTCGGAATTCAACTTAAAATTTTTGTAATGCTCTTGAAATTTTTTGAATTTACTTTGAATTCTTTGGAGTTTTTTTATTTAACAGAAAAGAATTTACTATGCATTCTTGGAAGTCAAAAATCGAACTTAAGAAGTCATTATAAATTTATTGAAATTCTGTGAAATTCATATTAAGTTTCTCGCATTTAACTTCGATTTATTTAGAATTTACGATTAATTCTTTAGAGTTTACAATTAAATCTTAGGAATTCTTAAAAAAAAATTATTAAGATTTTTTGAAAATTACAAATAAAACTTATGTTCTGACCACAAATTCGTTTAAATTCATCTGGAACTATTCCGAATTCACGATGTCCCATTTTAATTAATTGATTTATTCAGATTTCACCTACAAGTTGTTAAAAGTCCCTTGATTCTTTTTTATTTACTTTGAGTTTTTTAGAATTTTAAGAATTCCCTAGAATTTTTATGAATTCTATGAATTTCTTTTCTTTTATTTTTCTTTGGAATTCACCATTAAATTTGTTAAATTTACTTTAAATTCGTTGAAATTTTTTATAATGGACTTCAAATGCTATTTAATTACTTGGAATTCATCTTGAATTTTTACAGATTTTTAAAACTTTAATAAAAATTGTGAAAAGCATACAATGAATTCTTGGAAATCAAAAATCAAACTTCAGAAATTGGAATTCCCAATGAACTGTTTAAATTCTCCAAAAATTAATCATAAAGTATTTAAGTTTCTTGGAAATAATTGTAAAAATATTAATAATTTCTTTCAATTATTTAATGTTCTCAGAATTCACTTTCAATTATTAGAATTATTTAGAATTCTTTAGAATTCATGGGAAATTCTATAGAATTCAATATGAAATGTTTGGAATTCACAATTAGGTCTTCGTAATTTACCTTGAATTATTTGGTATTGATAAATAAAACTTTAGAATTCACTATGAATTCTTTGGAATTAATAATGAAATCTTACAAATTCACCACGAATTCATTAAAATTCTTTGGGACTTATCATAAATTCTTTGGAATTCTTGGGAACTAATAAAAAAAATTTAGAATTCGTTTTCTGTCCTCTAAAGTTCAATTTCATTTTAAAGTCCCTTTAAAGTTTCTTGAATTTAACTTGAAAATTTCTATAAAAAACAACAATAATTTTTTGGAATTCACAATTAAATTTGTTGAATTTACTTAAATTCGTTGGAATTTTTCATAATGAACTTAAAATATTATTAAATTACTTAAAGTGCGTCTTGAATTCTCTTAGATTTTTTATGAATTCACTAACAATTGTGAAAAGCATACAATGAATTCTTGGAAATCACAAATCAAACTTCAGAAATTGGAATTCCCAATTAACTGTCTAAATTCTCCAAAAATTAATCATAAAGTATTTAATTTTTTTGGAAATTAGTGTAAAAATATTAATAATTTCTTTCGATTATTTAATGTTCTCAGAATTAGTAATTTACCTTGAATTATTTGGTATTGATAAATAAAACTTTAGAATTCACTATGAATTCTTTGGAATTAATAATAAAATCTTACAAATTCACCACGAATTCATTAAAATTCTTTGGGACTTATCATAAATTCTTTGGAATTCTTGGGAACTAATAAAAAAAATTTAGAATTCGTTTTCTGTCCTCTAAAGTTCAATTTCATTTTAAAGTCCCTTTAAAGTTTCTTGAATTTAACTTGAAAATTTCTATAAAAAACAACAATAATTTTTTGGAATTCACAATTAAATTTGTTGAATTTACTTAAATTCGTTGGAATTTTTCATAATGAACTTAAAATATTATTAAATTACTTAAAGTGCGTCTTGAATTCTCTTAGATTTTTTATGAATTCACTAACAATTGTGAAAAGCATACAATGAATTCTTGGAAATCACAAATCAAACTTCAGAAATTGGAATTCCCAATTAACTGTCTAAATTCTCCAAAAATTAATCATAAAGTATTTAATTTTTTTGGAAATTAGTGTAAAAATATTAATAATTTCTTTCGATTATTTAATGTTCTCAGAATTAGTAATTTATCTTGAATTATTTGGTATTGACAAATAAAACTGTAGAATTCACTATAAATTCTTTAGAATTACTAATGAAATCTTACGAATTCACCATAAATTCATTGAAATTATTTTGAACTCATTATAAATTATTTTCTAATTTTTTGGAACTAATAAAAAAAAATTAGAATTTTTTTTCTATCCTCGAATGTTCAATTTTCATTTTTAAAGTCCGTTTAAAATCTCTTGAATTTAAATATTTAATTTAATAATTTTAATTTAAAAATGCTATTTAATTACTTGGAATTTATTTTGAATTCTCTTAGATTTCTCTTTAAATTATTAAAATTATTTGGAATTCTTTAGAATTCATGGGAAATTCTATAGAATTCAATATGCAAAAAATTTGGAACTCACAATTAGATCCTTTAGCATTAATAATAAAATCTTACGAATTCACCACGAATTCATTGAAATTCTTTGGAACTCATCAAAATTTCTTTAGCATTCTTTGGAACTAATAAAAAAATTAGAATATAAATAAAAATACAACAATAATTCTATGGAACTCACAATTAAATTTGTTGAATTTACTTGAAATTCGTTGAAATTTTTTATAATGAACTTAAAATGCTATTTAATTTTTTGGAATTCATCTTAAATTCTCATAGAATTATTATGAATTCACTAACAATTGTAAAGAGTTTACGAGTAATTTTTAGAAATTTCAAATTAAACTTCAGAAGACACCATGAATTCAGTGGAATTCGCAATGAACTGTTGGAATTCTCAAAAAAATTAATTATATATTCTTTGAATTTCTTCGAAATTATTCTAAAAATATTTATAAATCCTTTCAATTATTAAGTGTCCTCAGAATTCAGATTAAATTATTAGAATTGTTCAGAATTCCTTAGAATTCATGGAAAATGCTACAGAATTCAGTATGAAATCGCTGGAATTCACAAATATTGATAAGTACTTCCCCTTGAGTTTTTCGGTATTCAGGAATAAAACTTTCGAATTCACTGTGAATTCTTTGAAATTCACTATGAATTCTTTAGAATTTCTAATTAAGTCTTCAGAATTCACTACAAATTCAGTAAAATTTTTTGAACCCCATAATATATTCTTAGGCAATCTTCGAAACTAATCTAAAAAAATATTTAGAAATTTGTTCAATTCTTTACATTTGTCAGATTTCACTCGAATTATATGAATTCATGGATTCATTTGGAATTCATTGCTCGCTTTTCAAGGTCCCTTGAAGTTGTTTTTTAATTTTTCTTGAGCATGTCCATAGGTAGAGAATTTTTATTCACAGAAATCCTTGGTCTAACTAAGGTGGCGTATTATTAATTTGAAGCATAATTATCGGGGGAGCGAACTTCTCGACGACTGGCATTTCCACGAAAGAGTAAAGCTGGTGTAGTTAGTTTTAATATACAAGGTATATCTCATGGGTTTTTATTGATTAGTGCCACTTGATTTCTCACCTCGAACTAAGAAGCATTTCCTTTTGTGGACAGTTTCTCTTGCAGAAGTACAAAAGTATTTTTCATTTATTTAAGTTCATTTTAAATTTCCATGAGTGATCCTAATTAAAAATAAAAACCGTCAAAGCAAGAAATAGCATCTTTTTTATTTAATTTATTTCTTTATTGGTAAATTATTATTTAATTTATTGTGCCTATAGTTTAAATGAATACAGTTAAAATATTTTTTGTAGCCAATAAGCTTCATGCAATTAAAAAGATTTACTAGAAATTCTTTTGAATTCACCATTTATTCTTCAACCTCATTTAGAAAACTTGATTTTTTTTAATTTGCACTGTTCTCTTCGGAATTCACATTAAATGATTTACATTCTTTGAATTATTTGGAATTCTTTAGAATTCAATAAAAATTCTACAGAATTCATCATAAATTCTTTTCGTTTCTTTAGAATTGAGAACAATTTCTTAAGACTTTACTATGAATTTTTGGAATTCACAAATAATATTTTATATTTGTCATACATTTTCCTGAATTTTACAATAAACTCGATACAATTTATAATTAATTTATTGGAATTCTATAAGAAATAAACAAAATTCTTTTGAAAGCATCATAAATTTTTTGGTATTCTTCGAAATCAATCTCAAGATATTTATCTCATTCAAATTCTTTAAAGCATTTACCTTAAATTATTTAGATTCACTCAATTGGTTGTAATTTACTTTTAATTTTTTTATAATTTGCTTGAAGTATTTAATAATTTACTAGAAATCTAGGGAATTCACTATAAATTCTTTCAAATTATCAAATAAATTTGAGGAATTCACCTTCAATTTTTCGAATTCTTTAGAGTACACTGAATTTGCTATGAATACATGAAAATTATCTTTTATGACATTCTTTGAAATTCACCATAAATATTTTGGAATTTTTCTAAATTAGTTATAAAATATTTATATTTCCCAATACATTTTTAAATCCCGCGAAATTTTCCGTAAATTCGTTTTCGTTTATCTCTTTGGAAATTTAGCTCGAATTCTTTGGAATTAATTAGAATTTAATGATAATTACGTGGAATTCACTCAACCTCCTTTACAATTATTTAAAATATAATAAGAATTCTTAAATAATTTATTATGAAACTTGGGAATTCATCATTAATTAATCCAAATTCTCTAGAATTTTTTATTTTATGTTATTCTTTGGAATAAATATTAAAATATTTATATTTTATTTTAATTCTGTAATGCCCTTGGAATTCACCTTAAATTATTGGAACTCATTTATTTGTTCGGAATTTTACGGTTTCTTTAGAATTCACCTTAAATTGTTTAGAATTCACTAAGAATTCTAACGTATTTATTATTACTGTTTTCACATTATAAAACACAGCCAATAATTCCTGGAATAAATGGAAGTAAAAATATTTGTTGTGATTCACAAAATAGTTTAAGCCTTATATCCTTTTCATAGGTCTAGACTCTTCTAAAGGCTTGATAATTTCAAGAAATGGTGGAAAATAAGTTCAAAGTAAACACTGAAGGGCTACGAACTGAGTATTAAAGAAATCAAATAGTCGGATGCTAGACAGATCGTTGTAGGGAACTCAATGATCACTTTGACTCACCTCTGGCTACTTCTGGACTACTTCAGATTCAAAGTGATGCCACCATAATCCGGAGATACGCCGCACAGTGGGAGGAATCGGGAATTTACTGTTCATAATCCACTGCATCCCACAATTCTGGACCAATTTTGAAGTTTTTTTTTTAAATAGTCAGAATTAAATTCTCCAAGACGTCATTAGGCCCGTTTTTTTAATTTAACTTTGTGGAGCTTATTATTCAAACAAAAAGGTCGTGAAAATTGGACATTTTACGAATATTTTTTTTTTATTCGAAGAAAATACTTAAAAGAAGTGGCTATTTATCAGAATTATTGCAGATAAACTTCAGACACATGAATATTAGGTTTATGATTTAGGTTAACTGTTATAAACAATATAAATCAATATAAACAATTTCTTTCATACGGTGCTAAAATACAACAAAAAACTTTACCTTGATTAAAAATGCCTAAATATCTCGTAGAAGTAGTATTAAGATTGTAAAATAACCATTGGTTAACAATTACCACTATTATAAATATGCTAATAAACAAATTTTGTTATTTTATTTTGTTTGAAGATGTTTTTCTAATTAAGCAACGTCTTAAAAAAACACTATTTGTTTATTAGAATATTTATAACAGTGGTAATTGTTAACTAATGTTTATTTTCCATTCTTAATACTACTTCCAAGAGATATTCAGGCACTTTTAATCAATTAACCTAAATCTTAAACCTAATATTCATGTTCCTGCAGTATATCTGCAATAATTCTGGTAGATAGCGACTTCTTTTAAGTATTTTCTTCGAAAAAAAAATAATATTCGTAAAATGTCCAATTTTGACGTCCTTTTTGTTCAAATAATAAATTTCACAAAGTGAAATTAAAAAATCGGGCCTGATGACGTTCTGGAGGATTTAATTATGTGTATTTAAAATGGACCATTGTCGTTTGTCTCTTTTTTGATTGCAATATAAATAAGTGAGAGTGAGCAGCAGGATAATGTAATCCAGAATAATTGCAAAAAGAATAAATTGTGATACACTCAACTTCCAGTTAAGTCAAAGCCCTTGAAATGAAAACAGTTCGGTTAAGTCAAATTTCCAATATCCACACCAGTGTCTATTGAAGCGGAGAAGATGAACGAGTGCGCTTTATACGTGTGCCGTGTGTATCTGTGTCTATGCTGCTAAGTGTCACATGTTGCTATGTGGAGGGGATGTAAAATGTGAAATAACTGGGGGCGCGTTTTGATATATCTGATCGTTGAGATAACTGAGCTTTGATTTAACTGGAAGTTGAGTGTATCTATTATTATGCCTCTAAAAACTTTTTAAGTTTTGAAGGTTTCTTTTTAAGTTTTAATGTTTCAGCGGGTGCACCGTGTCATTTTCCTTAAGCTAGCACTTGTGAGATTTTACGTCATTCGTGTATATTAGGAAATTGCAGAATCGCAACTGGATTGAATTGGAGAGGATTGAATTAATGTAGATTGGATTAGATTTAGGTGCATTAAAGTTGAGTGGAGTTGACTGGAGTGGATTGGAATGAATTGGATTGAATTGGAGTGAATTGAAGTGGATTAGAGTTGAATTGAGTGCACTGTAATTGAATGAATTGGATTATATAAGAATAAAATAGATTTCAACAAATTGCATTGGATTCGAGTGGATTGGATTGCCCTTAAGTTGAGTAGAGTAGATGCGACTGAATTAGATTGGAATTAATTGGATTGGATTGGTGTTGAGTTAAGTTGAGTGGAGTGGATTGGAATAAATTGTATTGTATTGGAGTGGATTAGAATGAATTAGATTGTAATGCATTAGATAGGATTGGAGTAGAGTTAAGTTGAGTGGATTAGCGTAAGTACTGTGGATTTCATTGAAATGAATTGGATTGGATTAGATTAGAGTGGATTGGAATGAATATGGTTAGATAAGAATGAATTAGATAGGAATGAATTGGAGTGGTTAGGATTTGAGTTAAGCGGAGTTTAATAGAGTGGAGTGCAGTGGAATGGATTGGAATAAATTGGATTAAATTTAATTAGAATGAATTGGATTGGTTGAAGTGGATTGACGTTGATTGACGTTGAAGTGAAGGAAAGTAGAGGTGAGTGAGGTTGAGTTGATAAACTGCGGAGTTAAGTAAAGTGGAGTCGAGTGGACTGAATTGGATCCGATTAGAATAAATTAAAATTGATAGGATTGGATTAGATTAAAGTGGATTGGGCTGGAATAAATTGGATTAGATTAGAATGATAAGAATAGATTAGAATTCAATTATATTGGAATAAATTGGATTGGGCTGGATTGGATTGGAGTAGAGTAGAGTGGATTAGAGTGGAGTACAGTGGATTGGAATCTGTTCCCTCTCGGATTTTTAGATTAGGACTCTATGCAATCTATTTGTAACTTTCGCCTCTCCTGGATTGCAAAGAAAGTCATTGGCCCCCCACTCCGTCCACCCTATTAGTGCGACAGAAAATAGACTAGAGTGCTATACCCATGTTAGAGAGAGGGGGAGGGGGAGGGGGAGATTGATTTTGAAATAGGTGAGAACTTAGCGCCTAATAATAAGTGGTAAGTGTAGGAGGGCGGATTTTGCGCATTTGTCGGCAATTTTACTTTAGCGCGCCCACTAAATGGTTAAATTCTCTAATCCTATAAGGACCTCAAAATTGGAAATATTGAATTAACTGTTGAAATAACATTTTGGACTGAGAAACTGCTTCCATGATTGTTTAAATTAATTTAATAACAATAACTAATTTGCAATAAAAATATAACAGCTAACAATAAAAATATCAGGGTTAATTTAAAAAAGAATTTTGCAATTAAAAAGTATGAACAAAATAGTTATTCAGTAACACAGATTTATGAGATGAATATGTAGAGATTGTAATTAACAATGGCCTTTAGTCAAACAAAGGCCATTTATTATTACCACCATTACATACTTAAAAAAAATTTTAATTCAATGTTGAAAAAGTTTTACTCTCAATTTAAATCTATTTTTAATACAAGTTATTTCTACTTCAAAGGCCACGACGTAGTTGTGAATGGTATAATTTTTAATTTGCACTTTTCAAATACTGTTCAATTGAGCAGGTCTTCAAAGTAAGCCTATTCACAGTAAAAACCACTGAAGCTAGATTAAGCTCCAGGCATTTTGTTGAATTCGCGGCTGAATTATATTAGAGCGAAAAAGTAGAAATAAAATCAAAAAACATGTTAATGATAACAATTTCATAATCTTTAAACAGTGCTTTCTACATTTACAGATTCTTGCTGTGTGGATAGCACCATGTTTTCAGCAGTAGATATGGCCGTCATTATCCTAAAAGTTCAGATAAGAATTTATCCGGAGATCATCATCTGGAAACTAAAAATACCTGTTGATGAAATAAGATAAGCAGCACAGAAAAGCCAGAAGTGAATTTTTCTTGCGGAAAAGTTTCAAGAAGATAAAGTTGAATTTTTAGGCATCGAATTAAAACAAGATTCAATATAGTTGACATGGTAACCATTTCCAGTGTAGTGGGTAAATCCTAACACTTCAAGTTTTTTTCAGGTAAATATTACTATGAAATCGCTGTAAAGATGACATTTTAGTTTGATCTGTAAGGATATTTTCAGAGATATTAATCCCTGTGTAGTGTTGTTCCGCTCGGAATTGAACCAAAAAAAGATCTGTGTTTTTGTTCCTGTCTGGAACGAAGCCGGAACTAAAATTGACACAAGCAATACAATGTAAAATTAATGCATCATTAATTTATAAATTCACTAATTTATCGATTCTAAAATAGAATTATAGGTTTCATTTTCCGAAATCAATCAAGTTGATATAAATTTTGAAAAACATTATTAATCTGGTAAATTTAAATAAACGGCAGTAAGAGGTGAGTTTTAGATTCACAGAATACGAGTTTTAGGTGAAAATTCAAAAACGTGACTAAACTGTGGAAGATTTTATTAAATGGGTAGATTTCCATTAAACTTATAACAACGCGTTTTTCGAGTCTTATATTTCAGAGTTCATCCCTAAATTTTTATCATAAAAATAAACTCAAACTAAACCCAAATTTGTAACTTAAGTCTCGAAAATCCCCGTCGTTATGACTAACATAAAAATCAAACAATTTAGTGAAATTTTCTATATTTGCTGTCAACTTTTTCAGTGTCTTCAGTTTGACCTTAAATTCGTATTCTGTGACTCGAGTAGCCTCTTTGAACGGGGTTTAATAGAAGTGAATTTATGTGGTGCCGAATTAGGGATATAGATGTTTGATTAAAGAAAGTTATCCACATTCAAGGAAAAGGATGTGGTGCTTGATAATATGAAAGTAACACTAACCTAAGGCTGGATTAAGCTCGCTTGTGGATTTGCTATAAAAAAAATCAATTTCTCTTTTAGAAAAGAATGAAAAAACCGCTGCTTATTTAGCCTACAAAGGAGGCTGCCCACTACATAACATAACATGCTTCCAACCCAGCTTATTAGCTGATCTTTCACGCCATACTTCAAAGCCTATGGACAGATGACTTCTGGAGAAGTATTGCTGAATGCACCCTCTATATTCAAGAAAGTCCCCACAGCGCACCCCTTTTGTTCGAGCTGCTGCTCTAATTTTGCAGCCTGCCTGATAAGCATAATGACCTCTTTGTAGCAGGGAAACTAAAAGCACCTCATCCCTGATATATCTCTCGACCAGCTTTTACAATGTCTTCAGGATAAAAGATGTTAAGCTGATCGGACAGAAATATTTTACAGCAATGTAATTCTCCTTCCCAGGTTTGGGAATGAAGGCCTCTCTACCATCCTTCGATGCCGATGGCACGTGTTTTAGAACAATACTTGCCGTAAATAATTTCGTTAGTGGAGGGACGATGAAGCCAGTCCTTTTTGTAAGAGCCCTGCATAGATGCCATCCACCCCTGGTTATTTATAGGTACAGAAGGACCCTACGTTCCATTTTACCTTTTTGGTATCAACAATCTTGGCGGTGAAATTTTAATCGGCCTTCTCCTTCTCTTGGCCCTAGCCTTCGGTTCGGATTCGCTGAAAAGGCAGGAAGTTTAGATGATTTAGCGTTGCTTCTTGATCTTCGGCAAACTAACTATTTTCGAGGCTTATTAGCCTTATTTATTGTATTTATACGGGGCCATATTAAAGATGTCCTAGTCTGAAGGCAATGTAGTTCTACTCGCCATGTTTCACAACGCTCTTGTCCTTTTGCAGAGTTTCTCCAGGTAGGTCTTCCACAATTCTGCTACTTTCTTAGAATAAATTGGGCTTGTAAAGCTTGTAGGCTTGTGGGCGTGCTCTAACTCAACAATAGAACCATAGCTTGTGTGGAATTCCAAATGCCTCCATTTGAGTGCTATATGAGTCCTAAAGTGTATTTCCGGGCTTCTGATCTTTGAAACTGCGAATTTTCATAGGGTTAACCGAAACAGGATATATTTGTTATTCGAGGGACACTCCTAATCGGAGACTCACAAGCCCACTAACTTGCTTCTCAGCTCTTCCGAGCGTAGAGTCAAACCGAGAACCTCAATCCTGTCTTTGATCTGGAATGGGGAAGTATCACTCCGACTTAGAATCTTCAGCTAAGTGACCGCTAGATATTCAATTAAATTTCTTCCTCTGCCGTTGATTTTTGTGCTTCTCCATACCGTATGGTGGGAGTTTGCATTGCAGCCCAACATCAAAGGAATCCTGTTCTCTTGATCGTGCCGACTTAGAGTATCTACCTCTCTAGGAGACGGGGATCCCTTAGCATCGCCCTGGAAATAAGTCGAGGCAAAAACCTTTTCCAGTATCTTCACGCCTCTGCTCATGAGTCTCTTCTTAATAACGGCGAGATCCTTGGTGCAGAGCTTAGGCACCAATATTGCATCCATACCATTGATGACTGTGCATCCCCGTAATATTTTTTCGTGCGGCACTTTACTACATGGTGCTAAAACCTGACAAGCCACTATTCTCTTCCTGTGTAACTAAGGTTCTTGGATTCGCAGCACCACCGACATGGATCTGGCTAGAACCGCCGATGCGCCTTTGCTGTCGTCCAAATTAATCTGCATCATGTGGATTCCCGTCTTAGCCAACGAAAGGATATTTTTATGGTACCTCTAGAGGATTTTATTTGTGATTACTTATGATAAAAAATTGCACAAGCTTTTTCACGTTAATAAATAAACAATTTCATCATACATGTAGTTCAATAATATATAACATAAAATAACATAATTTCTTTATAAAAATTGTTAATTCATTTAACATTTTTTGCTACAATAAAAAAATATGACAACAAGGAGTCTTTCGTAAAACATTTTGAGTTCATTTCGCAAAAAATTAAAACTATTAATAAAAAAATTGTTAAAATGTGCATTTGTTTATAAAAATTGTTTGTATTATCAAAAATGTTTTAAGAAATCTGTATTGTCATCAGAGAATAACACAGTTTTTTTACGACTTTACTGAATAAATGGTGCTATAAATTAAAATCTATTTTAACCCATTAATGTCTGAAGTACTAAATATTTTACAGCAAGTTTGAGGTCCTAGATTTTGATGAAACCGCCGTACTATTTCCTTGGGGCAAATTTTTTCATTTGTACTAAGGGTCGCTCGACATGATCTAACCATTTAAAAAAGTAAAAGAAATATATTTTTATTGTTTTTTGGCAATTTTATGTGAAAAAACGCATTTTTCCAGTTGTTTTTTTTGGGAAAAGATCGATTCTGTGCGCAAAAATCGCTCTATTATGCTGAGAATAGCACGAGATGTGTTATTGGGACTTATACTAGCAAAATATAAGGAATGTTTTTTTTGTCAATATCAGGTTGCAAAAAATTGATACACTTGTGAATTATTTTTCATTCAGATTTATATATGTTGCTTCAGTTTACTTTTTTTACTCATTCTGAATTGAATCATTTCTTGACATGAATACATAATAGTTTTTTGGGTTGCTGATCACGAATTTGCTATCAGTTTTGCAACATTCAAAATGGCGGATCCAACATGGCGAACAAAATGAAGCATTACGTCCGCCATATTGTCTCCTCTATTTTGAATTTCACGCATCAGATCTGGAAGCCTTGTATACAGATTCTCAAACAAAAAAGGGAATTTTCTAAAAAATTAGTCCGTTATATTGGATCCGCCATTTTGAATATGGCAAAGCTGAGAGCAAATTCGTGATCAGCAACCCAACAAACTATTATGTATCCATTTTTAGGAATAATTCAAATTAGAAAGAGTAAAAAAAAAGTAAACTGAAGCAACATCTATAAATCTGAATGAAAAATAATTCACAAGTATTTCAATTTTTTGCAACCTGATATTGAAAAAAAACATCCTTCATATTTTGCTGTTATAAGTCCTAATAACACGCTTTGTTCTATTTTTAGCATAACGAGCGATTTTTGCGCACAGAATCGATCTTTTCCCAAAAAAAGGCACTGCGAAAATGCATTTTTTTACTTAAAACTGCCAAAAAATAATAAAAATAATTTTTTTTGATTTTTTTAAATAGTTGTATCGTGTCAAGCGACCCTTAATTTATTTGAAAAAATTTGCCACAAGGAAAATGTACAATGGTTTCATAAAAATCTAGGACCTCAAACTTGCTATAAAATTTTTTGTTTTTCATACATTATTGGGTTAATTAAATTTTTACTAAAAAAAAATCTTCTCCTTTCTCTCCTCTGGAAAGTAAACCACAGAACTTCCGTTTGCCGGTCGGGTGCCTTCCCGTTCATGCCAGGTGTTACAAGTCAAGTTTTTCAAGGAATCTGTATCATCATCCAAGAATTACAGAATTTCTTATCTCCTTTACAGACTAGATGGAGCTGTATGTATTTTAGGCTCATTGCACACAAAATGAAACCTAATGATAAAAAAGGGTTTTAGTGTGCATTTCTTTCTAAAGAATGTTTATATAATAATCCGTTTCGTCCTTATAAAAAATGTGACAAGAAGGAGTATTTGGCAAAAATTTCCACTTGATGCCGAAAAAATTAGGCATATTCTGAAAAAAGGTCAAAATGTGCATTTGTTTATAAAAGTTGTTTTTATAATCAACAGTTTTTATTACTAAGACAAATGTGACATTAAGTAGTCCTTGGCAAAATAATTTAAGTTAATAACAATTCTTTAATTCTAGGATTAAATGTCGGAGGTACGATGTCCGAACAGTTTGATGGAGGTGGATATTTAGAGACTAACTTTTCCAAATCCTCTTTAGGGACACCTTGTTTCTAGATGTCACTCCAACTGCTTGCAACTTGTTTGGTATGATTTCTCATATGATCTGTTTTTATATGATAAATATAATAACCACCTGACCCTCCCACATAATTATCTCTACCAACACACACATAAAAATGTTACCGCCCCCATACTTGGACACATATCCCTCCCCCTACTCACTCTTCTACACCATTACCCACGCTTTTCACTTGCAGTTGCATTCTCTGATTCATCCTCACACAAAACACGAAATAGCTTCACACCCTTCACACAAAACAAATACCTTCACCTTTCTCACACACAATCACATTCAAGAATACATGATATCTCTTGTGCATACCCAATCACACACAAATAACACCACAGTTGTAATGGAGTATACGAAGGCTGTCCCAAAAGAATCCGACCTACCTCGATCTCTCGGCCCTTGATTTATTCTCCGGCATCCGGGGGGGGGGGGGGGGTGTCACATCCCCCAAAGTTGTCCCCTTTTGGTTTAACCAAACGCTCCTTTTGTATTTTCTACTTTCATAAA
>JAAAKG020133201.1:0-14246 GCA_010014905.2 Druon quercuslanigerum
CTGTAATTATTGCAGTCGCTTTTATCTCCCTTTCTTTTGTATATTGGCACGATAATCGCTTTTTTCCAATCACCTGGAAATAATCTTATTTTATTTAATAGGAAACAAAACCATTAGAATATATGATGTGGTGTTGACGTAAACCACTCAAAAATTTTACGATATTATAGGCTTTTTTGTCTTATTTTCTACTAATTTTTTACTAATATTCTTGGTTTCAAAATACAAAGATATTAAATAAATTATTTTTACTCGTGGTCACTGATTTATCAAGCCCAAAAAAAATATTTTTTAAAAATTAAACGCAAAGTATAAGCAAAGTCATTTTTTTAATGCAAAGAAAAAATGTAATTGTTTAAAACCAAACAAAATTTTATGAATTTGAAAGATTGTTTTATTCTTAGTTAAGCAAATGAAGTAAAAAAAAAGTTTCTTAAAAGGTATAGTCGGGTAAGCATGCAAAAAATGTGCCTAAAGGTAATAAAATGTTAAGTCAGTCATTTGGGAGTATATAATCAAAAAAAAAAAAAAAAAATCCCCAAAATTTCCCTTCATTGGCCCTCATATTGAATGAGTTAGGAGGACCAGCGGATGATTTTTGCAAAAAAAAAAATTTTGCAGGAAATTCAAACTCAGGAAAGTTATCAAAATTTGTTTTAAAACCTTTTTGTGTGATAAAACTTAAGTATTGTCTTAATTTCTTACACAAAATAGCTACGCAAGTTTGAGCGCGCTTTCGCGACTTCATGTGCTCGGTATTACGCGCTTCGCGAGCTAATACTCTCTTAGTAAGCTTCAACTTTATGACATGCTCTTGGTTCAATTACATCAGTTTCACATAAAGAGAAGAAATAATTTACTTAAGGTTCTTAAGGAACCTTCAAGGAACACACTCTCCTCAAGATACTCGCGCTTCGCGCTCGATATTTAGTTTGAATATCATGTTGTTTGAGCGCGCTTTGCGTTCCGTGTTATAAGTTCTTCATATACAAATGACTAAATTTGTATTTGATTTCAAATGAAGAAGGAAACTCTTTTACTTCAGCGTATATTTCTCTACCTTTCTAATAAATTATAGAATCAGAAAGATTTTTTCCAACTCTCTGAAAAAGGGGAAAAATAGTATCTTAGTCGTTCGTTTTTGGAAAATATACATATAATAAATTTTTCAATAATTATTGAAATGATTTGCGCTTTCACGTCACATTGTCAATGAGAATGTAACATATAATTAATGTATATAGATATACAAACAAAATTCTATTGCATTAAATATTACATTATATATTACATTAACTTTGCAGAATAATTTAAAAACTCATTATATTAAATTCCTTACCTCGGCCCGGGACTGCTTATTCAGATATTGCAAAATAAAGTACAAATTTTGTCAATTAACATGATTTTATAATTTATTCTTTATTTTTCACTAATCATTATTCGCAGCTACCCTGAGAACTGTATTATTTCAAAAAGTGGCCTATAAAAAATTTGTAGATCTTATTTCGCTGCACAATTTTTGTCTTTACATCTTTTTTCGTATCTTGCATAGTTTGATCGCAAATTGGAATATTTTATTTTTTATTATTTTTTCTGCGATGAAAAATGGAATTTTCGATTTTTCCAAGAAGTTCAAAAACTTATTATGATAATCTTGTAAGACTCTCCAAACCCAATGTTTTTCCCCTCTTGACTTTCTTTGATATCGTGCGTTGCTTGGCTTAAAATGTTCATTTTCGTTTGTTTTTTTGGATTTTGAAACTGCTATAACTCCGGTAATTTTTTTTATCGAAAAAATCCATTGTGATAAACTCTTAGTATTTTCAAGTACTACTAATAATTGTACATAGGATTTTCAAATCTTGAATAAAAATGGTCTCAAAAATTTGTAAAATATACTCACTTCTTGAATTTTTATCCAAAATGGCTGGCTAACGAACTTGACTTTCAATTTAAGACACTAAAAGAGTATACCAAGGCCAGTCCTATCTGTTGATTTTTTCGAAAGTTATCGTGCTCGCAGTCAGGCATACATACAGACATACATGCATACATACATACATACAGGCATAAGGCAGACAGAAACATTCGTAAAAACATGTTTTTCGGGTTCAGGCGGTCTCAAAACGTGGACATTGGACAAAAACCGGGGAGGTCAAATTTTACACTAATCGAACACCTTCTCTAGATGAGAATGTAAAAATGAAAATTCATCAACTTTGTAGCAACTCTGTGAGCAAGATTGTTTAAAGAATTTGTAATTATTTAAAAAATAATTGGAAATTTGTCACTTATCGATTAAAAATCATTCATGTTGAAAAAAATTAAAAATACCGTCTTTAGCATGAATTTGATAGAAAACTGCTATTTTTCATTTTTTGGGGCATTTTCCTGGAACAATAAAAGGAGATTGCCTTAGTCAATATTAAGGGTTGTTAAGTAAAAATTATATCTTGAATATTCCTTATGAGGTGGCTACTTTAATTTACAAAATTCTTAGAACAAGTACTTCTTTTATACATTTTTTTATGGCAATATTCTACTTTGAACGCTTGAAAAAAAGCTATTTTTGTGAATTTTTTTGGTAGTATAATTAAATATATTAATGTAGTGCTTGTAGAGCATAATAAATACACTTCTTAAATCTATTTAAAAAAATTTATTTATTTATTTTATACACTTTTTACGCTTGCAACCTGCAGCTAAAGTCAACTCCTCGAAAAGTGGGAAGGTGTGCGGTGTTAATGAAATCTCGATAACGATTGACCAGAAACAGAAAAATCAGATAGTTTCAGATTCAGTACAATTGCAGCAACCCATGGAACTAAAAATTTTAATATACATAAGAAAATAACAAAATGGCGGAAAAAAACAAAAACAAACAAAATTCGTCATTTTTTCGCTGTTTTTGACCAAAAAAAATTTGGTTTTAAATAATTTTTTTGAATAATTTTAGTTCCATGGGTTCATATGAGTGTACAAAACATGTATTTAAAATTTCATAAGAATCGGTTTAGTAGTTATCGAGATTTCATAAACACCGTACACCTTTCTACTTTTCGAGGAGTTGACTGCAGGTTGCAAGCGTAAAAAGTGTATAAAATAAATAAATAAACTTTTTTAAGTAGATTTAAGAAGTGTATTTATTATGCTCTACAAGCACTACATTAACATCTTTAATTATACTACCAAAAAAATTCACAAAAATAGCTTTTTTTTCAAGCGTTCAAAGTAGAATACTGCCTTAAGTCAATAGAGATATAAATTCAATTGATTTAAATTAATTAAATTAAATTAAAATTATCTAAAGTCTACTTTCCAAAAAGTATTTTTAATTAAGTTTTAAACAATATTCCAGGATATTGTTTCGGTATTCTTGGTTAATATTTCTTTATCATTTTAGAGCTTCTGGGTAAAATAGATTATATAAATTATTGTAAAAGTGATTTAGGACTTGGCAGCTCAAAATGCTCTTAAAAGAGGGGAAATAGGGTGATTTTTCAAGAAAGTGGGAAATAAATGCTTGTAAATAACATTAATGTATTCCACATACATTGCATTTTCCATAAAATAGCGAAATTTTCAAACCTAAGAGACGAATTTAAAAAAAAAGAGTTGAGTTTTCTTATTGGAAATTGGAATGTTTCAGAAAACATTTGACTTTTATAATGAAAAAGATTAATTTTTAACAAAAAACGTAATTTATAATGAAGAAAGATGAATTTTATACCAAAAATTGGCACTCGCAACCAAGTAATTGAGCGGACTTTCTATCCAAAAAGACAAATGTTTGAAAAACAGCTAAATCGTAAAAAAGACTTCTAAACAAAATAGTCAAATTTTCAGCAAAATGATACAATTTTACATAAAATAAAAGACATTGTGGTAAAATATTTTTGAGAAAATTTCAAAATTGTAGGAATTACGTCACTTTGAACTTGTTTGATGAATTTTTTTGAAAATACTCCACCTCAGAAATTTTTTAATCGATTTTCATCAAATTTATAGGTGTTAAATAAAATGTAGTACCCTTTTTTCTTTAAAAATGAAGAAAAAAAAGTCTAAATTTTATATAAAGAAATATCAAAAAAAATTTGATTTTACCTTTCATTTAAAAAAAAAAGCTTGTAGCCTCTTCTGTTTGCCGAGTCAAGATGAATTTAGCGAACATAGTCATTAGTTTTTGTTTACTTTCTGGTCTGGAAGATTAATTTTCTATCAAAAAAGATTATTTTAACAAAATACATGTTTTTTCAACCTTGTTTTTAAATTTTTGAAGGAAATTTCAAACTGATAATAAAAATTTACAACCAAATAAAATAAATTTTAAACCAAAAAGATGAATTTTCAACTAAGAAGATTAAATTTCTCTATAAAATTAATTTTTTACAAAAATTTAAATCGATGAATTTTCAGTTAAAAACTTAATTTAAAAAAAAAAATCATACTTAACCAAAGAGATGATTTTTGAAATACAAAAAAAATTCTGCTGTAAAAATTAATTTCTAACTAAAATGAATCAAAACAATTAATTTTCCATAAAGAACTATTTTCCAACTTAACAGATGAATTTTCAACCAAAAAAGATTAATTTTTAACAAAATATATGTTAAAAATGTATTTTATTTGGTTAAAAATAATCTTTTTACTAAAAATTTAACTATTCCAGTTTTGGTTCTTGGATTTAAGATGTATAATTTTATTTAGGAATTAATTTCTTTGAGCTATTCAAATTTTTGGCAAAAATTTATATTTTCAGGGATATTCAATCTTCTTTGGTTGAAAATGCATCTTTTTGGTTTGAATTTTATTTCATTTGATTAAAAATGTAACTATAAGGTTAAAAGCTCCTTTGAAAATTTGGTTAAAAATACATTTATTTTGTTAAAATAATTATTTTTTGATAGTAAACTAATCTTTCTGGCAATAAAGTGAACAAAAACAAATGACAAAACAAATCTGAAACAAATGTTGGGTGCAAGGGGAGAGTGGACTGCACGCTTCAGCTTAAAAGTGCATAATTTGGCAACCAGAAGAGGCTACAAGCTTTTTTTTAAAATAAAAGGTAATATCATAAGGTATAATTTAAATAAGAAATTTTTTTAAATATATGAGCTCAAAACGGAAAATCAAAATCAAAATTTTGCTGACATTTTTTTATTTAAAATTTTGATTTTTTTTCTACATTTTTATAGAAAGAAGGGTATTAAATTTTACATAACACCTATAAATTTGATGAAAATCAGTTAAAAAGTTTCTGAGGTGGAGTATTTTCAAAAAAATTCATCAAACAACTTCAAAGTGACGTAATTACTACAATTTTGAAATTTTCTCAAAAATATTTTACCACAAAGTCTTACCTATCTAACAATATTATTTTCCCCAGTTTAAGGAAAATCGCTGATCTGGTTAACAACTCAGATATTCCTGACCTGGAACCTATCAAATAAAAACACTTAAGTTTCAGCCACTTGCATCCAAAAAAGGATGAAAGGAAACCTTAGAAAACTTAGGAACTCTACCTTAGAAAAATAGTTAAATTTTCAAAAAAATAATTAAACTTTGAACGAAATAGTAGATTTTTACACAAAAACAGGGTAATTTTTAATCCAAAAGGACGAATTACCTGTTCAGAAAGACGAATTTTCAAACAAAAATGATAAATTTCGAAATCAAAATATAATAATATATATTTTTTAAATAAAAAGTATTAAGTTTTTTGCCAAAAAAGATAAATTTTTAACAATTCAGTTGAATTTTCAACAAATTAATTAACTTTGCGATCAAATAGTAGAATTTCTAACGAAAAGAGATGAATTCTGAACCAAAAATATAAGAGTAGACTTTTTAGTAAAGAATAATAAACTTTCAAGACAAAATTGATGAAATTTCTAAAGGTAACAACAAATCTAGGAAATTCCCGGTTTTCAACCAAATTCCCGTATATTTGCGGCGATCACAATACCAGTTTAATTTCCGGTGTTCCCGGTCAGTGGCCAAACTCCAATGTAGAAATTCCAATCGGAGTTTAGTAGGGACCTGAATATATTTCTCTACTTCTAATCAGGCGCTGGTCGGGAAAATAGAGAGGGCCTGACTAGTTCTGTAACGCTGTCTTAGCCAGCTTCTGACTAAAAATTCTGAACAGGCGCTAACGAGAGTGCCCTTTTATCGCCCGATGATTAGTAGGGCCACATATAGAATCCTTCTATTACCTGATGAATATTTAAATGAGTCGAATATTTCATTGATATGACAAAAAAAAAGTATTTGAAAAAATGGAAATTAATTGATTGCGAGTATTTTGACTTTAAATATTAAAACTTCGACTTGAAAGTCGGTAAAAAATCCATACTGATAAACTAAAAAAAATTAAGCTCTCTTTTCTATTATAATTAAGTATTAATTATTATACGACGTTATTTAAATGTAAAGCATACGAACTGCTAACAGGAATATCAATAAAATAATGTTTAAATGAATAATTTTAATCGATTGAAATTTTTCTTCCTGTAATATTTCATTTTTCCCCGTTGTAGACTAATTGTTAGAATGACAGGAAATAAAATTTTTTCTGAACAGTTACAGTTTTTCACTAAGATGGAACTTTTTTCTTCAAAAAACAAAAAAACAGGATACAGATAGATTTTCCATACTTATGCCAGGCACGAAATTCTGCACTAGAACCTGACAGGGCACTGATCAATTTTTTCTAGACTAGATATTCTGATAGGGGCCCCAAACTGTTTTTACTGGACTAGATATTCTGCTAGGGACCCCATCGGAACCCAACTTTAAATAGGGAAAGATAGGGAAATTTCTGCACGGGCTGGTTTCTATTCAGAATTTCTGTTTTCGCTAGAAAAACTTTTTAATGTGAACATTTTTAATTTTAATTGTAATAAAATATTTACATAATTTATGACTATTTTGCATCAAGCTAGATTTTTGAAACGGAGGACTAAATTAATTATTTGTATTCGCTTCTTTAATTTACCTTCAAAAATTGAGCCTGCAAGTGATTTAATTTAACTAGTAGAAAATTAAATGCAAACGGATTTCTATGGAACTTACGTGACAAATTTTGTCTTCCACAGGGAATCTTTCTGATGTATATGTACGTGGGAAGCATCGCCGTAATTATAAGCATTTACCTCTGGGTCTTGATAGACAGTTGCGGTAGTCTGGGAAGAAATGGTGTTGGGATTGGAATGGACGATGCAGAACTTGGAGGAGCATCTCTCACAAGATTTGGGTCCCTCAAAAGGGCCCATATTTCAAGATCAAGGACCACAACTACCAGTTTTTATATTCGCGTTGGAGCCTTACGTAAGTCTGCCAAAATATAAAAATAATTTTAATAGAAAGAAAGGAAAATTTGCAAGAAATCTGAATCATCATCAAATAATAACATAAATCCTTAAAGTCTTTTCAGACTAGATGGAGCTATGAATTAAACATTTTTTCAATTAAATTTTTTCTGAAAAAAGATCTGCCCCCTCGCTCCGCTGGGAATCGAACCACTGAACTTCCGATTGCCGGCCGGATGCTTTCCCCTTAAGCTATTAGAAAATACATGCCAGGTAAAATTGGATTTAAATTTTTTCAAGGCATCTGTATTACCATAAGAAAATAACAGAAATTCTTTACATCTTTTGAGACCAGGGAAAAGAATCCGATTGGCAATCGGAAGTTCTGTGGTTCGATTCCCAGTGGAGCAAAGGATAAGATCTTGTTTTAGAAAAAAATTAATTTAAAAAATGTTTAATTCAGAGCTCGATATAGTATAAAAAGACGTTACGAATTTATGTATCAAATTCCTTTGTATAAGATTGTATAAGATGTATAAGATTCCTTGAAAATTTTTAATACGTAACACCTGGAAAAATAATGAGTGTATTTTTGAAAAAGGAATTTGAATTTCTGTGTTTCGATTCCCAGCGGAGCGAAGGAGAAGATCTTTTTTCAGAAAAAATTTAATTATATATATTTAATTTAATATATTTCCGAAGACTCCTTGCTATAATACTTTGAAAATTTACAACAATTATTAATTATTTAAACAATTTTCATAAACAAATTCAGAGTTTAACTAATTTTAAACGAATAAGCTCATTTTTTTTGCTTTGTCGACTAATCATGTCTTTTCGATAAATGTTAGCTATGGTACCTTCCGCACTAACAACAATTGTTATTTGGATAATAAATATTAATAAAGAAATTCAGAGTTTTTCAGATGACTTCATTGTATGATTATTTTGTTGTTTAGAAAAATTGTTTAACTAATTAAAATTTGTTGTCAATTTGGAAAGTATAATAGCAAAGAGTTATTGGACAGAGAGTTGATTTCGTCAACAAAGATTAAACATATTCATTGAAAAATAGACAACCTCTGAATTTGTTTATGAAAATTGAATAAAGCATTAATAATTCTTGTAAATCTCGAAAGTATTGCAGCAGAGAGTCATCAAAAATAGTTAATTAATTACGTTAAAAAAATTGTGCCGATACTTAGAAAAATAGGCCAACTCTGAATTTTATTTTGAATATTATTCAAAGCATTAAAGTTTTTATAAATTTGAAAAATATCGTCTCAAAGAGTTATCTAAAGGACATTCTTAGTTAATTTCGTGAAAAGTTAGCTTATTTGTTGAAAAATAGCCAAACTCTGTACTTGTTTACGAAAATTGTTTAAATAATTAAAGACGCTTACAAATTTTAAAACTATCATAGCGAAGAGTCTTCCGAAAGACATTCATCCTTGATTTTGTTAAAAAATTGAACCTCTTGGTTTAATAACACCCTAACCCTGAAATTTTTCATGAAAATTGTTAAAATGATTATTAATTCTTCTAAATTTGCAAATTATCATGGCAAAAAGTCATGGAAGGCATTTTTAGCTGATTCCGAAAAAAGTTGAGCGTATTCTTCGAAAAATAACCAAATTCTGAATTTCTTTATAAAAATTGTTTAAATAATTCATAATTCTTGTCAATCTTGAAAGTACCATAGCAAAGAGTTATTTGCAAGATATTCTTAGTTAATTAAAAAAAAAATGGAGCTTATTCCTTAAAAAATATCCGAAATGTGAATTTACTTATAAAAATTGTTTAAAAAATTACCAAGCAGTATCTGTTTTCAATTAATCATAATTAAAAATTGATTTCTTATACATGTTGTACCTAAACTCTTGATTTTATTTTCTTACCTAATTTGTTATAAAAAATAGAAACACTTCAATGTTTTATAAATTTTAAACTCTTAAATTTTAAGAAGCACCTTTTTTTTAACAAAAATCTCCGAAGGGTCTATTCTGGATTCATTTTTATGTTTTTTATTGTATAAGTTGCCGTTAGTCTTCCAGATATAACGAGTAACTGCGCATATTTCACTCCAACTAATGCCAAATTTGTTATTTATTATCAAATTTTAAACATATTTTCCAACTTTTCAATGGCATGATTACCTTTAAGATTGTTAAATTCATCAAAACTGGTCTTAAAGCAATGTTATAACTAACTAAAATTAATTTTCAGTAAAATAAAGTAAGAAAAAAAATTATTTATAATGTAGTAAACAAATAATTGAACTGCAGTCATTTAAACAATTTTATCATGAATATTCATAATCAGTTTTTGTTGAATCAATTACGAAGCATTTTCATGAAAGAATTATTAAAATTTGCATTTCTTCTTAAAATTGTTTAAACCATTTGAAATGTTTTGAAATTTGAAAAATGTTACAGCAAGCAATCTTTGGCAAGGCATTCTTATTGAATCCGGAAAAAATTAATCCTATTCATGAAAAAATTGTCGATATGTGTATATATTTACAAACAATGTTTAAGTAATTGCTAAGCAGCAGCTATTATTAAACAACTGTGATTGCACATTATTATATGTTTTATTTTATACAGAAGAAATGGAGTTCAAATAGCTGATCATTGCGATCACGAAAAAATAAAATTCGTGCAATAATTTGTTTACAACATTATAAATTAAAAAAAAAATCTAATTCACTGGGAATTACTTAAAAGTAGTTAATATATTGATTTATGGCTGGTTATACTTTTCTCCATAATACATAAAAGTTTTATTATAATAAGTTTTGCACAGTGTCAGAAATATCCATTAGCCAACAAATGTTATGCTAAAATTCAACATGGCACTCAACATTGAAAATTTTGAATAATTCCAAAAATATTTTAGGCACCAAATGTCTCTTATAGCACTTTAATTTTACTAAAGTTCAAATGGTATACTAAACTTAAAATAATGATATTTGGTAAATAATTTAAATGTTTGGAATGAAAAATAAGTAAAAATTGATGTGATTCATTCTATAACGGTTTCTACTTTTTTGTGTGTAGTTTTTGGTCTGGCGACTCTAGTCTTCAATGGACTGGAAATGGCGATGCATTCGATGATGCAAGGGGGATCTTGTCTCAGTGATATCGTTTTTGTTCATCCCGTTCTTCATGGACTCTTCACCTTCCTACAAATGCACTTTCTTTTTGTTAATTCACAAGTAAGTATCTGACAGAAAATATTTAAAAATAAAAAGAAACGTCAAATCAATAATGATCAATGATATTTCTTCTCTTCCCCCTTCCAACTAATATATCACTTTGCGTTTCGCTTTATTGTTGTTTATACTTTTCATATTTTCAATATTCTTTTCAATCTCGCTGAATCACTTTTTATACCACTCCTCCTTTCAAGAAAGAAAATGTTGTATTCTATTCCGCTTCCTGACAGTTTTATCATTTTCTATACAGTTTTATGACTTTTTATCATTTCTTGCATTTCAACTATGCTATACAAATTTTTATGCAACGCAGGCATGATTTACGCATTTTATCAGCGCAGTACAATAATGAGTTCATGATAATCTTAGGAGTATGATGGGCTCATAATCGTACTGCGCGCATGTGCATTCACCCGTGTACGATTATGGCAGTGTTAACCTAACCTCAAATTTCAGACGTGATAAACCTGTAAATCACACCTTGCCTTTATTACATAAAGTATCGTCTGCACGAAGGAGGCAGACCTTCAAAAGATTTAAACGTAATTGGAATCTGAAATTCCTTTTGAATACGATTTTTGAACCCCTTTTCTGGGTTTGAAAGGAATCGGCTAATATAAAATTAAAATTCCTCTCAATTCGTGAAATAGAACTGAATTTTTAGGTTAGAACAGAACTTAGGCGTATTGAAAGGAATTGAATTCCATGCAGTAAATGAATATTAAATGTGGAATTTAAGTAAATTTTAATTCTTGGGATTAAATTATAAGTTAATAATAAAAGCGGCCCCCTTATATGTTGTAAGACTGTTTCAAATTTAATTTGTGTTCAGCTTCAGTGCTCGATGCATGTTTGATGTCTGAGATGAGCGGCACAGCATGTCTCGCTTCTTTTTAACCGAATTCTGGAATACTGACCCAAGCCCATTTTATAGGTTTTGTCTAACAGCCATATCATGAAAAATATGCACAATCAGCACTAAAGTGAGAGTTACAATTTTTAGCCACAAAACAATGCTTATCACTTTTCTATCCTTCTTCCTGAAATCACGCGACCGGTCGGTATCCGTAATGGTCTGTTGAGTAAAAATGCTATTGAACCAAATAATATTATTATATAAAACATTTAATATTGACATATAAGGTCCAATTAATTATTATCAGCTAACAGATATACGATAATTAGTATGTTTCTGATATTATAACAAATTCACCATCGGAGACCTGCTTCCGTAGCGCCTATTCATGCACGCAAACACTAGCTGCTATTCCGAATATAGGATTAAAAATAAAAAAATAAACTTTGAATTTAAAAGTAATTTTTAATAAACATCATAATTCCATTTCTGAAATTATCCCGCACTGATATTCGACAGAATAGCTCTTCTCTTCTCATAGAATTACCCTTCAGCCCAATTAAAGAATTCTTCAAGGTATAACCTAAAAAACAATAATCTTACCAACCATAACCTCAAAAAAGACGGGAAGGACTAAGATGGATAAGACCAGGCATTTCTTCTAATAATTACATTCGGGATTCAATTTAATTCCAACCTACCAAAACACTCATGAATCGGGAAAGTTCCACAAACCGGATTTAAATCCTGGCACTCTCCTATTAAATTTAAATTCTTTTGAATATTTTTTTTCATTTACTGGCCACTCTCGTCCTTCACTCGTCCTCAAACCTTCTTATACCTATACCCTATATTTGACCCATTAACAAAATCCTTGGTAGCAAAACTCCTCCACCAACTCTAACATGTTGCTATTAATCTTCCATTCGTGTTCTACTCCATGATTTTTATTTTTGAACATACATCTACGAGGTGTGATCAAAAAATAACGAGACTTTTCAAATTTCCCGGACTGTATGCGTCCGTTTAGCAAATTTTTTGATTGTTATGTTGCTGCACTTGTCCAGATATTGTATGGGCATTGGTAGCCATATTGCATGTTTACTCTGCCATCAGCTGTCAGTGAAGTTATACATGTTTTAGTAGAGATTTTTCACTTTTGGAAAAAATTGATCAAAGAATTTGCATCAAGTTTTGTTGCAAAAATGGAATAAACTGGTCGGGAAGACGTTGAAGATGAGCGCTCTGGGTGTCCTCGCACATGGGTAACGGACGATACCGTCGAGAAAGTGGAAAAAATGATTATGAGCGATCGTCGAATTACTATTAGAGAGGTTGTTGAGGATGTCGGTATGTCATACGGCTCATTTCAAGCAATTTTTACGGATGTTTTACGCATGAAACGTGTAGCAGCAAAATTTTTCCCGAAACTACTGAATTTCGAACAAAAGCAATATCGCCATGAAATCGCTAAAGATATACTAAATGAAGTGAATAACGACCCTACATTGCTCGAGCGAACCATAACAGGTGATGAATCATGGGTTTATGGATCTGACGTCGAAACTAAGGCTCAATCGTCCACTTGGAAGCATTCAACGTCACCAAGAGCGAAAAAAGCACAACTAGTTCTATCAAACGTGAAGGTTTTTCTCACTGTGTTTTTCGATTTCAACGGTTTAGTGGATTATGAGTTCCTGCCTGAAGGTCGAATAAATAAATATTAATGGCAAAAAACGAAAAGTCTAATTATTTTTTTATCACACCTCGTACTTAGTTTAATTTACGTTCACTATTAGACCCTTTACTCTCACATACTCTCCAAACACATTCATCTTCCGATTCATCCCTCTTTTATCATCCGCTACTAGCACTACATCATCTGTATATGCTAGTGAACACACTTAGCCTGTTCCTAATGTTGTCCCCCATTTTCCTTTTAATTTGTCCTCTTTTTAATTCGTTTATGTTTTAACTATTCAAGGTTCTCGTAGAGAGATTTGGACTTGCAGCGAGATTTGGTTTTACTCACCTGGCTGCAACAAACATTGCTGTGTGGGCTCGCTTAGTAATTTGGGATTCTGCTTTAGAGTGGACTTATTTTGTCCATCTGGCTCAAAGAGGTCTTCAAACTTCTTCGTCCCCTTTACACCTTCGAGGCTTTCCTCTTTCTTTGACGAGGCACACGAGAGATGTTCTAGGTCCACAAAAATAATTTTTTATTCTACATATAATTAACGATTGCGTTTCATAAATACTATAACAGTTTTTTTTATTTTCACCTTAGGCGAAGAAATCATTGGTGATGATGTTTATAAAACGTACGAGCCAATTTCTAAGGAGCAAATTTCTCAAGTTGTAGCTTTGCAAAATTGTCTAAATGGCAGCTCTTTGGGTCAGTTGTGGACCTCCAGTTTACCTTATTTATACCCATTTATTGTTCAGTTCAGGTAAGACATTTTTTATACTGAATGTAAATTGTCCTTTTAAATTTAATATTGAAAAATAAAACTAACTTCTTATAAACTACTATACTTCTTGTTAAAAAACTATCCTAATGGATTAATAGTATGCATACTTATTATGAAGAAATAGGCTTTATCCAGTATGTACTAATTTCCCTATATAAATTAAATTTTTTCAGTTTAATAGCGGCAGCTGTGACTTTTGTAATGGGTCAAAATGTTGGACGTGGTCGTCACTCACATAAACACAAATTTCACAGCAGTGAGTATTATTTTTACAAAAATTATTAATAAATGTATTAAATCATTAAGTAAGATGGTAAAAACGACCTACTTCAGACCAATGGAATATGGTGTTAAATCGATCCTTTATTCCTTATCAATCGACGTTTCGAAAA
>JAAAKG020133202.1:0-37139 GCA_010014905.2 Druon quercuslanigerum
TGAAAAATAATAGTTTATTATATAATAGTTTATTTATATTTGAAATTAGAGGGAATTTATTTTTCGATTTCTAGTTTGATTTCTACATTTATAAAAATAATTATTTGAATTTTTTTCCTTTTCAATTATGATATCATTCAATTTACAGTGCGTAGTTCAAAAATCTTTCACTTAAAAGCTTTGCATTTTGGATGCTAATTTTTAGACGTACATTTTTCATTTAAAGAATTTTAAAGAAAAATTTTAAAGATTTGGAAAATTAAAAATGACTGGCGATTAAAATCGAGAAAGCGGATTAAAAACCATTTTAGTTGATCAGGTCTGAATACAAATTATAATGATTTTTTAAACTGACCTATGAATTAAGGATTGACAAGGGAATAATAATTTATTTTACAAGACAATTAGGAATCAGGGCAAAATTAAAAAATTTCCTCAAAAAAAGACTTATTAGTTTAATTAAACTTATTTAAACGCCCGATTGAAACTTTAGAAAATATTTTCGTTTTTGGGTTGAAAAATAAATTGTTCAACTGCAAATGTAAATTTCTTATTTTTTTCAAAACTAATATTTTCAATTTAAAATTTATTTTTTCTAATTAAGATTATTAGTTAAAGAAATTTATCTAAAAATTTACAATAAATTTGCCTTTAAAAGAGGAATTTGATAAAAAAAATTGATTCCGATTCGGAAGGGTAGATTGATGACAAAAAATATAATTTAGATCCGGAACAAAGAATTTTCAAAAGAATTAAAATTTTCTCTTGAAACAGAAAATCTTAGAAGAGAATTAAAATTTTCAGTTGAAACAGGAAATTAAAAAAAAAATTTTTATTGAATTCTAAACTTTTTAGAAAAAATTAAAATTTTGACTAAGAGCAGGGAATTTTATTAAAAAAATATGATAATCAACAAAAATTACGATTTGATTTGGAATACGAAATTTAATAAAAATTTGTATTATTGAGACATGAAATAATAATTTTTTTCGAAAAAGTAATATTTTAAACTCGAAGCGTCGAATTTTCAAAAAGACTACTGATTTTATTTGAGAACAGGAAAATTTTTTAATAGCAATTTAATTCTGATCTGAAATAAGAATTTTCTAAAAGATCCATAATTTGGAATGACCGGGGAATTTCATAAAAGATTCATAATTCTGATATAGGTCAGGGGATTTTTAAAAAGAATTATAGATCTAAAAAAATTTTTTTGTAAATACTTATAAATCGGAATTGTAAGACAAAATATGATTCAGATATTAAATAATTAATTTTTTAAAAGACTTACGATTTTAACTTGAAATATAAAATCTGCGAGAAGAAATATAATTCTGACTTAAAATTGAGGATTTTTGTAAAAGAAAATTATAGTTTTAAGTAGAAACAAGAACATCTTTAAAAGTAAAAGAATTTTAACTTGGAACGTGGAATTTTAAAATGAAATGTGATTTTTCCTTAGAACTGATAATTTTCGAGGACAAAAAAATTTAATTAAAATTCTCAATAAGGAACAGGAAATTTTCGTACGAAAACTATAATTCTGATCTGTATATTGAATTCTGTAAAATTCAAACAAAATCTTAGAATCCAAATGAATTCTTAGAATTTTTGCTCCTTTGAATTCTTTGGAAGGTTTTTTAATTTTCTTTAAACCTTTACCATACAACATGCATCATTTTGAATTTGTCCAAGTGTTTTGCAATTTCTAAATTCTGCGCAATTCTCTAAATAAGTCAGAATTTTTCGAATTCTTCTCAATTAGCTGAACTCTTTGAAATTCTTAACATTCCTTTGAATTTTTTCAACTATTGTGAAGTCTGTGAATTCTTTTTAAGAACTTAACTCTACTATTATTCCATCCTCTCCTGGAACCTTGCCATATTCCATTCTCTTTACACTTTTCAATATATCTAATAATGTTATTTCGTTATTCAGCGCATCATCTTCCTAATTATCCCCAATCAGTTTTTCCACTTCTACTTTCCTACCCTTGCATCTTTTCTCTGTTTTCTCCTAGGTCTAAGTCCACTTATTGCTTTCCAGAAGCTACTTATATCCCTATTTATTCTACATTCTCTAATAGCTCTTTCCTTTTTCCTTTTTAAATCTTTCTAGCTATTCTTCTGAGCTTTTCTTTTTCATCCCCTTTCAGGAATTTAGGATGTTCTACTTGGTTTACCCTTATCTCTAAATTCATAATAAATGTTACTAAAAGATGGTCCAATTTATACTTTTGCAGATATGTGTTCCTCGCTAAAAAAAAATTGATTGCCCCCTATAGTCACTGGCGTAGCCAGGATTTAAAAAGGGAGGAAGTTTTCATGTCTGAACAGAAAGTGAGTTACTACTTACAGGGAAAAATTAGGGTAATGTAGTGAGACATAAAGTTTCTAAATATCGGCGAGAAGCAAGTTATTTGGAAGAGGGTGGAGAACATGATAAAAGAGAAAGTGGGAGAGCGTAGGAATGAAAAGGAAGAAAGAGTGGATAGGGAAAGAATAAGGGCAATGGAGTTAAGGATGGAGAGGAAAGAAAATGTAGATAGGACAAATAATTTTGTAATAAAAGGATGAAAGTTAAAGAGTGGGAAAGAAAGGAAGGGGGTGGAAGCGCTGTTACAGAGCATAGGGTGGGTGAAAGTTAGGATGGAGGGAAGAAAGGAGAATGAAGTCGCGGTTGCGGAATTGGAGAGCTGAGAAGAAAAATTGGGAGTACTGCGTAACAAAAATAGGATAAAGAAAAAGAAGGTTTTCATCGATCAAGACTTGACGAGGAAGGAAAGGGATGTCCAGAGAATGCCAAACTACAGGGCTAGGAAGGAGAGGAGTGAAGGGGAGTGGCAAAGGTAGGGTATCGGAAAATAAAAACAGAGAAGAAAATGTGGGTATGGGACGATGAGAAGGGGGTTTTGAAGGAAGTGCACGGAATTTGTTTTGTGGGTAGTAGGGGGGTGGGTGTAAAGCAGGGCGGAGGAGTGTTACTGTTGCTGTACTGGAACGTAGCAGGGGTGAAGAAGAAAGATGAGGATTTCTGGAGGTATATACAGGAATTTGATGTTGTGGGATTGATAGAGATGTGGGTAGAGAGAAAGGAATGGGATACACTTCTCTCTCAAACTTTTAATAAATCCCGAAAAATTAAAATAATCCGTCAAAATCTTTCAGATTATTTTCTGACTATTTCGGAAATCTTTTTAAATCTTTTTAAATATACTTTTAACATTAATTTAAAAAAGTAAAGACTTATTATTATTTTCCAATTTTCAAATAAATATCGGTAAACTGCAAAACAAAAAATTTTAATTTTTATAAGTTCTGCAGATACAATTATTACAATACTTTGCATTGTATTGTAAATTATTTTGAATCTCTCCAAAGCTACTAAATATTTTTTAAACAAATCGAATTTTTTCTAAAGTAATAATTGTTAAATTTTTATTTCTTCTTCCAAATTTTTTTTAGTTTTAAACTCTTTTTAGGTATTATGTTAAGGTATTTGAAAAAGGACCGAGAACATTAAAGAGGAGAAAGTGGGAGAGCGTAGGAATGAAAAGCAGGAGAGAGCGGATAGGGAAAGAATAAGTGCAATAGAGTTAAGGATGGAGAGAAAAGACAAGGCAGATAGGAGAAATAATATTGTAATAAGAGGGTTAATGTTAAAGAGTGGGCAAGAAAGGGAGGAAGTGGAAGCGCTGCTACAGAGCATAGGGTAGGTGAAAGTTATGATGGAGGAGAGAAAGGAGAATAAAGTCGCGGTTGTGGATTGGAGAGCTGGGAAGAAAACTTGGGGGTACTGCGTAACAAATAATAGGATAAAGGACAAGAAGGTTTTCATCGATCAAGACTTGACGAGGAAGGAAAGGGATGTGCAGAGAATGCTAAATCACAGGGCTAGGAAGGAATGGAGTAAAGGAAGAGTAGCAAAGGGAGGGTCTCGAAAAATAAAAATAGAGAAGAAAATGTGGGTACGGGACGAGGAGAAGGGGGTTTTGAAGGAAGTGCAGGGAAATTTGTTTTGTGGGTAGTATGGGGGTGGGAGTAAAGCAGGACGGAGGAGTGTTACTGGTGCTGTACTGGCACATAGCAGGGGTGAAGAAGAAAGATAAGGATTTTTGGAGGTATATGCAGGAATTTGATGTGGTGGAATTAATAGAGACGTGGGTAGAGAGAAAGAAATAGGATATTGTAGAGCCAAAGCTGCCAAGGGGGTATAGTTGGAGGCTGCAGGAGGCGGTCAGAGTTAAGAGGAAAGAAAGGGCAAGTAGGGGAATTATAACAGGAGTTAGGTTTGGATTTGAGGAACAAGTCTATGGAGAGGGAGAGGGACAAGGCGTGCAAATTAGGGCAGTGAAGATAGAAGGGGTAACATACAAGTTTGTGACTGTTTACAGTAAGGATGGGATTTAAAGGGTTAAAGAATTTCTTCGAATTTGAAGATGTGAACATTTTTGTTGTTGTAGAGCCCCACTTTTTTATTCATCCAAATATTTTTGAAAAGTTTTTGCTAATAAAAGTATGGATTTTTTTAGAATCATGCCAGCTTAATGATTTTTGAGGTTTTTTTCGTATCTGTCATTGTTTCAGAGAAGAAATAGAAAATTCAATTGCATGAAAAAAATTCTCCTGCTCACAAAAGTTATTGATCCCACATTAAACTTATAAGATATCTTCCTTATTAAAGTACAAGTTAAAAAAAAATTGGCTTACAAAATTTTAAGGGTGGATTTTTGAAACAAATTTTATTTTTATTTTTCTTAGAAAAAGTGCCGTTACTTTGTTAACTTTGAACCTTTTTTAAATTTTTCAGTGAAAATCTGTTTTTTTAAAAGAACAAAATTCAAATACGCATAACTTCTTAGCCTTTTTTTGTGAATCGGACAGATACTTATCGCCTAATTTCTTCTGAAAAACGACATATTTCAAACCAGACAGATTCTACGATTTTAAGTATAGAATACTGTCTGATTTGAATTGGATTCAGTCCTTGAACATTCTGTTCGCATCTCTCTGATTGAAATTATTAGTTTAGAAATAAAATGTTTAAAGTATGCTCAGTATTAAATTAAATAAAAACCTGATATATGATGTCCTGCTTTTATGCAATGGAAACAACACAATCATTAAATTATTGTCTTCTTGCTATAATTTACCATTACTGTCTATCTTTCCATAAATGCTTGAGTCAATAAAATATTTTTTGATCATTGTGTAAATATTGTTAACAAAGGTATGTGCTGATAATTTCCACTTTTTTTAAGTTCAATTAGGTTTGGAAGTTGCGAATGATATCATTTTTATATTTAGTGGGATATTAAGTTAAACTTCCCGCTACTAATGCTCTCTAAATCCTGTGTAAAAATTTGTCGCATTTATATAGTTTTATTAAAAACAAAAAAATCGCGGCGGATATGGACCTATGTTTTAACCTAGGTTTAAGTATAGGTGTAGATCTAGGGCAGGCCTCCTTTTTTCTCCCTGCCATTTGGACCACGTCCTAAGAAAATAAGGGTTTTTTTCGGGAAGTGTGCTATGTGGGAAGAAGACCGATCATGTTGTACAAAGCGTCTCAACATTTGACTGCGATATCTGTAGATTTATTGCCAGGCTTAGACGTTTGAAGCCAAAGCTCACAACGAGGGGGACATGTGCACTGTGATTTGCTATCTACTTTTCTCCCGCGAGAAGTGTGCGAGTGAATGCCGCGTTGAATGACAACTAAAACCTGAGGCTATCTTCCCGTAAATTTTTTTAATCGAGTTTGTCAATACATGTGCTTAATTATACGTGTTACTGCCATAGAGATATTACAGATAGAGTAGGCATGCCTGTAAGTGAAAGCGTTCACTGAACGAAAAGAGAGAGAGAATCGGATTGGTATTTCTGTCTAACTCTTTCTTTCACTGCGTAGTGGACAAAGGCAGCAATGCCAGATTCATCGTCTCTCTCTTTCTAACGAGCGGACTTCCCCACTTACATACGGCCTATGGCTCGCCTACTCTATCTGTAATATATCTATAGTTATTTCTGATGTACTTTTCTTACAATAGGATGTTTGAAATTTTGGACCACTAGATGCCATTTTTCCAGTTAGTTTTTATTTTTCAAATTTGCAACGGTTAGGTTTACTTGACTTTGCAAAAAGTTTTGAAAAAATTGATATAACCTCAACTTCTGCCTTTGTTGTGGTTGTCAAGCACTGACACTCCCTCGCACACTTCTCGCGGGAGAAAAGGAGATAGCAAATCACAGTGCGCATGTCCTGCTCGTTGTGAGCATATTTGGCACGTTTTGTACCCGCATATATCTCACCTTTAGGTTCCTTATTTCTTCCTTGAGCTGTTCATTCTCTTTTCACAAGTCGCTTTCCCTCTCCCTCGATCTTATCAGAGTTGTCAACGTCGCCGAGTTTCTTTCTTCACTTTCTACTTTTTCTTCTTAAAGTGCCATCAACTTCCCTTCTTGACTTTAGTGACCTTGAGTTGACCTTTCGTTCCCAGAACTCATCTAGCACTTTTATAACTCTCTTGTCAAATGCGTCCACCGTCAGAGATTGAATTTCCCCCTTGTAAATTGATCTGGAAAAAATATCTAAGCTTTTTTATCTCGTTTTCGAGATGTCGCTTATTCGAGATTTAGTTTCCCTGCCCGATTTAGATTCCACTGAATGCATCATAATTCTTTCATTAGCCGTCACTGCCACACTATTCTCGCTCACTGGCGATTCTAACTTTTTATTACTGGTTGGCTCACTTTGTCTCCCGTTCAGAAAACCTTTGAGAACCTTAGGACTCTTGATGTTTGGCGCTCTTTCTTTCACAATTTTTGGCGGCTGTCCTCTCCTTCTCTTCGTAACCCCACCAGAGCCTTTTAGTTCTCTCAAATTGTCGCCACCTTCCAACGCGTTCTGCACTTTTCCCGCTTTACACATTATATCAGCCATAACCTCACTTTTTGATCGATACTTTGGTCAAAGATTTTCCGTTTTCATCTCTACTAGAAACCATAATTCACAAAGTGCAAAAGAATTCATAAACTTCAGAAGAATTTACAAAATTCAAAAAAATGTATAGAATTTAAAAGAGTTCAGACCATTTAGCAGATTTTAGATAATTAAAAAAAAATTAGAGAATTGCACAATATGCAGGGAATCAAGAAAATTTAAAGGAAGCTCTAAAATAATTTAAAGGAGCAAAATTCTAAGAATTCATTTGGATTCTAAGAATGACTTTAAATTCTACAGAACTGAAAAAGTTCTATGGAAGATAAAATAACTCAATGAGTATCTTCTAAAACTCTTTTCTCGAGTTAAATCATTTCTTGTTACAGATCAGAATTATAATTTTTGTACTTAAATTTCTTGTTTTAAGGTAATTTCAGATCTGAGTTAAAATTGATTTTGAAATTTCGTTGGTTTAAAACAAAATGAAAATTCTTTTAGAAACTTCATTGTTCTTAGTCAACATCAGGGGCGGATCCAGCGAGGGGCGAGGGTGGGCGATCGCCCCCCCTGAGCCTACAAATATTTTAGCAATTACCGCCAAAAATTTCCTTTTTTTTTTAGAATTTCAAGATAATATTTCTACGATCGCCCCCCCTTAGGTAGCTGGCTGGATCCGCCCCTGGTCAACATTGTAATTTTTTTATAAAGTTCCTTATTTAGAATTTTAATTTAATTTTTCTCTTTCGAAGATTTCCGGCTCTAAACCAAAATCAGGTATTTTAGAAAATAGCACTTTCGAAGTAAAAAATGTTATACTCTTGGAAACTTTCTGGTTCCCACTAAAAATGATATTTTTCTTTTTTAAAAGCTCTCTATTTTAATTCAGTGTTATATTTTTTATGGGAAATTTCATCTTCCAAATCAGAATCATAACTTTTTTGAAAAATCATTTATTCATATCTAAAATCATAATTTTTACTTGATATTCAAAATTATAATTTATTTCAAAATTTCTTGTTTTAGATCTAAGTTTTAATTCTTTTAAAAAGTTCCTTGCTCCAAGTCAGAATCATTAATCTTTTTATGTTCAAAATTATACTCTTTTGGAAAATTGTATATTTGTGTACTATATATTTTAAATTTCCTATTTTAAATTAAAATTATAATTTTTCTCGAGAATCTTTTCGTGCAATTCAAAATACTAAGTATAATTAAAAATCTAACGGCCAACACAAAAATGATGTAATTTACAAAATTTCATATTTTGATCTAATATATAATTTTTTCAGCAAAAAATTTACTTGTTCACACAATAATCAAATTTTTTTTTTCAAAAATGCATCAATTCAAATTGTGATTGTTATTATTTTGGAAGTTTTTTTGGTTCAACTCAGAATTATAATTCTTCTCGAAAATGTCCTGCGTCAAGTGAAAAGTGTAATTTTTTGTAAAAATTCTTTGTTTCATGTCTAAATATTAATTTTTTTTCTACAATCTATGCTTCTAAATCAGAATAATTTTTTTAGAAAAGTCCCCATTTAAAGACAAATTCATCGTAAATCTTTAGAAAAATTCCTTCAAATAAAAACGTCAAATTTTTCAAAAAATAGTTAAATCCTTAACTAAATTACTTTAATGTTTAAGTAGAAAAAAAATTTTTCATACAAAATATTAACTTTTAATCAAAAATGAAAAATTTACATTTTTAGTTCAACTAATTATTTCTGAAACAAAAAATGATTTTCTAACAAAATAGTCAAATCTTCAACTAAACACATAAATTATAAAAATAAAATGACAAACTTGAAAAATAATGAATGTTCAACAACAGAGTTGCAAATTCAATCTAAAAGCTAATTTTTTGACCAAGAGGACTAATTTTCCGTTTTTTCGCACTTAAATGCGAACTGAATTACTAGATCTCTGTAAGAAATTTCAAATATTTTGTATTAGGAGTTACTTTTTCTTAATTAAAATTTCATTATTATATTTTTACTACAGAATTATCTAATTTGTTTGACAATTTTTTTTTGCAAGAAAACTTTATTATGTAGTTAATTATTAAACTAATTACTTGAAAACTTGTCTTCTTTGATTGCAAATCAATCTTCTTCGTTAACAATTTATCTTTTTATTTAAAAATTCAACCTCCTGCTTGAATGTTGAAATGAGGCTGTTTCTGTTACAATTTCAACTATTTTGTTGAAAATCCGTATCCTTTGTTAGAATTCAACTGTTTTTTATTTTAATTCAAATTTTTCTTAGTTGAACACTATCTATTACATCTTACGTTGAGAATTCATATTTGTAGTTAATGTTTGTAGTTTTTTGGTAAATAAACCTTGATAAGGAGGCCTAATTTGGCGTGGAAACTTACTGCTATTAAGTAGTACAAAAAGACAGAGAAAGTAAAAAGGAAAAAATGCGAGCTTCGTTTTGGATGACTTTTCTTTATCTACCTCTCTTTGTTCCTAATCTTATTCTTTCTAATAATGATCAACAAACTTGTTTTCGCGTTTTTAGTCGCATTTAAAGGTTTCAAGGTAAAAAAAGAGCGAGAAATTTAAAACTCAACAAACAACGTGATGCTGAATCACGAAATATATATATATATGTAAATATACAAACGGATCATCAGAATATTCATTAGACAAGATGGTTTCACAATCCCTTGTTGTATGTTTACCGGCTCTGGTAATTTTCAATTCGATTGGTAAGTGTAAAACAAATTAGTATAATTTTTAAAATTAGTGCACGTGTATTACCATTGGTAATTACTGCATTCATTCAAAATAGTCTCCTGCGCTCGGGACCTTGGTACCTGTGAACGCTTCCCCCACTACGCGGCTTCCCCTCAATCAGCCGAAATGCTGCCGTCGATACTGGTCAAGGGTAGCGATCCTCTAGATAGACTTCTGTTACAACTGAAAAGCGCGCGATTTTTAAAGCAAATTTTGTCATTAATTAAAATTTTTGAAGAATAAAATGGGAAAAAGATATCATAAAATATAAACATAAAAACTGTACGAAATATTTGAAAATGGAAATATTGAGAACTATTAAGTACAGAATTACCCAATTATAAACTTGAGGCGTTAAATAGATAAAAAAATCCCATTGGCACTTAGTGCTTTCACTCACGCCCCCCCCCCCGCCAGGGTCCAGGTCCACTCCATAGGCTAGGAACTGTACTGAAATTACGTAACAAATCAGAGGGGAGAGGGAGGGGGCTATTATTTTAAGATGCCATCTGGTGGGAATTACTCCAATTTATGCGAACACAGAATTAGTTTTTTAAATCAACTTCAGGTAAGTTAAAAATACCTCTTGCTTTGATACTAATTATTAAAAATATTATATTTGTTTAAACAAATTGAATAAACAAATTCATTGTTTTGCCATTTTCCAGCATATGATTTTGTTTTCTTCAGAGAAATTAATAATAATTATTATTTATCTAACTCGAATTATTAATTATCTAATTATTTCTAAAATTGTAACACTTTTAACATAGAAAGTTTTATAAACGGAATATAATAGTGTTACAGATACAAATGTAAAATTGTCAATTTTAATCATAATTAAATATTCATTCTGAAAAATAAATTGCCCCCAAAAAAAGTAGTGTAGGAAAAAGAAATTTTAAAACCAAAAAGACGAATTTGCAACAAATGAAGATTTTTTTATTAAAGAGAAAAATAAAAGTTTATCTGAATAATGAATCTTTATGCTCAACTACAAATTTTCTCTACGAAAAATGAAATTTCAAACAAAAAGTTTGAATTTTCTTCAGAAAATTAATTTTTAAACAAACTAATGCATTCATATCCAGCAAAAATTAAAACTGAAACCAAGAAAATTATTTATTTTCCCTAAAAAAGGAGCATTTTCAACTAAAAAAGATTAATCTTAAAAAAATGGAAAAGTTACATTTCCTATTAAAAATGAATATTAAATAAAAAAAAGTTTTTTTCACTGAAAAGTTAAATTTTCAACAAAAGATATAAGTCTTCAATCAAAAAAATTAATTTTTTAATATGTTAATGTGTTTTTAACATAATAGTTAAACTTTTGAACAAAACTGATGAATTGTCAACTGGAAATATAAATCTTTAAAACAATTATTTCGCAACAAACTGATTCAACCAAATTTTTTAAAGAAAATAGTTCAATATTCAAGCTATGAAGAATCAATTCTATAAAAAAGTGGCATTTTTATAAAAAATGGGTTGTAAAACAGATAAATTTTTTAATCAAAAAGAATAATTATAAAATGTTTTATTTAATTTTCTATTAAATAAGATTTTACTTGTCTTTTGACAATCTAAATATGAATTTTTAAACAAGAAATAAGTTTCTACGAAAAAAATTAGATTTGTTGAAAAATCAAAATTCTCCTAAGAAAGTCGATTCTTAAATCAAAAAGACAAGTTTTTTAAAAAAGAGTTAAGTTTTCACCTAAATAAACTTCAATTGAGTTTTTCATACAAAAATGAGAATTGTAAACAAAAACTAAAATTTTCTACGAATTATTTGAATTTTCAGCAAAACAGTTGCAATTTGATCCAAAAAAGATGAAATATTTCTAGTGAAAAATTCGAACAGAAATTAGCTTTCAACTGAAATAATGAATAATTAATTTGAAAAATGTTAGCCAAATATTTTTATTTTCAGGCTAGAAGATAAATGTTCTGCCTAAAGAAGACAAATTTTCAGCAACATTTTTGTTGCATTTTTATCTATATTGTTTTATCAGTTAAATCAGTTTTCTACTAAAAAGTTACAGATTTTTAAATAAAATCACCACATCAGGGGTGATAAAATATCTCCCTGTGGACATCCCGATTCAATTGTTTTACATAAAGTGGTATCACCCACAGTTGTATTTAGGTTTCTTTTGGCCAACATGTGACAGGTCCATTCTACAACTGCCATAGACACTCCATTTGAGATCATAACCTCCCTGATTACATCTCCCAAAGTGTAGTTAAAGGCTCCTTCAATGTTCATAAATGTTCCAATCGAAAGGCCTTTCAGCTTCAGTTGTTCTTCGATTAGGTGGGACGGAAATCCTTGGGTAAAGTATACCTTATACTCTGGCACCCCTCCATGCCGCTGGAACATAACCCAAAGTCAGACTAGCTCTAGCAAGTCTCACAATCGGCCCTATGATGATTTCAATAGCCTTCTGTAATAAGACTGGATATATACCATTTGAACTGGGAGACTTGTAAGGACTAAAGGCCTTCAGGGCTCACCTGACGCTGGCTGGGGTAAGAATCTCGTTAACTAGCCGCCTATTCAGGCCCAGTTGGGCCACAGGCGACTGTAATTGCCTCGGGGGTGTCCTTCCCTCTTCTTCTAACTATTTAAAGACCAGAAAATGTGCCTTGATCAGATGAGTCAAGAAGTCCCCGTCCCACTCTAAGTATCCCCCTCTGGACAATTTTAGAGCGCCCAGAACAGCGTCCGGATTTCTAGAAAGCAGCTTATCCACTCTAGCCGCCTCTTATCCTTCTTCGATATCTGTGCAAAAGTTGGTCCAGCTTTCATGCTATGCCGTACGTGTTGCACTCCTGTATTCATCCTTCATTGTCCTGAATGAGGTCCAAAGGCCCCCCGTCTTGCCAGCACTAACACGTCTGAACCTCTCTTTGGTTTCCCTGCAAAGCTCTTCGAGTTTCCGATTCCACCATTGTGACTCCCTAGCCTTTCGGAGTCTTGAAGGTCGACAGCTAGTTTCATAAGTAGATTTCATGGATTTCATGAAAGTCTCATCCGCCATCTCCAGGGTGTCCACGTCTCTAATTGACCTGGGAACCTCGAAGAGTGCACTTCTTAGTTCCGTGGAAAACTTAAACCAGTCCCTTCTTCTTAAATTTCTGGTCCAGAAACAGGCACAATGGATTCCAACTCAAACTCTATCTGTGAGTGATCTGGTAGAGTGGGTTCATCTAAAACTCTCCATTTCTTAATATTATCTGTAAAACTACCGGTACAGAGAGTGATGTCAATGAATTCCTTCCTAACCGAGTTACGAAACATCGGGGTGTTCCCCGTATTAGGAATATCTAAGAGAAGAGGAAGACCCCTTACCTTGCAGTATTCCATCAGCGTACGTGCCTCCACTGGTAAATTGGTTTCGCTGTCATATGGAAAGTGAGCCGATCCCATGACAAGCCTTCCTATTCCTTTTAGATCCATAACTGTTACCATCAAATCCCTGGAACACAGCTCAAGCAGCGGGAAGATCAGGGATCCTGGATTAGCAAGATGCCTCTGTGCCTCGCAGCCATGCTCCTCTGCAAAACTGCAGAGGTGCCTTTGCTGTGGTGGAAGTTAATTTAGGTAATAGTTAGACCGGGTTTTGTCATTTATGTCTGCTCAATGTCTCCCTGTAAAACCACAGGCTCCTCCTGCACCTGGCTGGCAGCTTTAAAGTTAAACTGTCCAAAATGGAAGAAGGGCCTGTAATTAGGGACCGCAAGAGTCCTCGCCTGAGACTCAGGAATTTGCACATCAAGGAGGTGTTTGGTTCCTCCTCCTGCTGTTTCCGCTGCCTGAGGCCTATCCTGCCTGACAATTCGCCAGGACGCTGTCTTATGTAAGGGGTTGAATCCCTTTAACCGACGGAGCACCACAGACCACAAATCAACTCCACCTTCCTTAAGAGCTGCGCCTTACCAAGGGTGTTTTGACCACTTTGCGTACCAAGTTTTAGCTGCTGGGTCGGCTACCACAAATACAAAGACCCTTCCTCTACTAAAGGAGGTCGTGATTTTTGTCATTGATTTCTTTTCTTTAAATTTCTTTTAAATTATCCAGAGTAAAATTGCTACAAAATTTAACAGTTTAATTTTTGTTGTTGAAAAATAATTGTGACTTTTTTGCGATTTTCCCAATAAAAATGGTTTCTGGTCTTGAAAATTTAACTTTTTTAAAAAAAGTTTGGCTATTTGGTTGAAAAATTTAATTTTCTGTTGAGAAATCAACAATTTAATAGAAAAAAATTTAGTTTTTTTTCAGTTTTTTTTAAAAATAAGAATTTAAGTATGGTATTTTTGAATTAAGAAGCATTCTTTTTGGGAAAAAATTCTACTATTTTCGTAGAAATTTCAAAAATTTGGGTAAAAATTAATTAATTAATTTCGTTAAATTAAATTCGTTAAAAATTAAATTTTCCGTCGAGAATGCAACAATTATTTTAAAAATATATTTTTTCAACTGAAAATTAAACTATCCTATTTTTTGTTAAAAATTCGTCTTTCTGGCTTTAAAATTCTACAATTATGTTTCTGGCAGAAAGTTATAAAAAGTATTAAAAATATTTGTTGTGAAAAAATCTAATAAAAAAACCAGTATTGTCTCGCTCAAATGCAGCATTATTTAAAAAAAATTCTTTTGGTATTTAATTGCCTTAACTAAAAACTGAACAACTTTTTTTAAAGTTGGCGAAACAAAAGTTACATAGACGCATTCGCACACGGATATTTTTTGCAAATTTTATTTTCGAAAAATTGGTTACTTGCTATTTGTGCTTATAGAATTGTATCAGAGCATGGACTCGGGCTCATCTACACCCCGGTTACCCAGATTCAGATCATCCATACCCAGCTCATCCACATCCAGCTCATCCGCACCTAGCTCATCCACAGCTATCCCATTTACACCCACCTTACTTCCGAGCGTCAGTGTGCATCTATCTGGTAAGTTATTATTTTTAAGCAATTCGATACAGGTGTATTAATGCAGGAAGTTAATTAAAGTTCCGTAAAAGTTACATTTACTTTTGCCCCTCAACATTTTTAAAAATTTTAATTGAATAATGCAAAGTGCAAAAAAATTTATGAAGAAAGGTAAGGTCTTAGTTAATCCAAATTTTATTTCTCCCAAAATTTGTTTCCCCCGAAAATTAGAATATACAAGTATAAGTACATCAGAGTTGAAAGTCCGCATAGTATAAAGTTAGGAAAGTCGGCAATAAATAAATAAATATTCAGAAAATGTCGCCACAAATATTATTCTCGAATTATATTAACTCAAATATTAACAAAAATTTAACGTTCTAAATTTATTTTTTCTGTAATATTTACTATCGAGCGGAATATATTTCTTCAAACAGATCTTGATAAAGAACTTAAGGCGCTTCTTCAAGCTTGATATTTAGCCCATGCATTTACAAATGGCAACATTTCTTCTATAATTTTGAACTGCTTGTCATATTTTAAGCACACAATTTAAATGGGTAAGTGCAATCTCGGAAAAAGGGATTTTTTGAAAAATGGTTTGGTTCTTGTTTTACTCTAATTAATTGAAAATATAATGCATTTTATGCGCCTGGGAAGGTGCAAACCGCCACCGTGAGTGTAAACATGGCGAAAGAAATATCGGGGAGACCAATATCCAATCTTCTTCTAATCCATCCTCCCCTAGAATCTTAAACGCATTCTCTTGCCAGCTTCCTTTATTTTCCATATGTCTTCTGCATCCTTCGCATACGTGCTCCCATGTTTCTTCCTCCCATTCACATATTCTACACTTTCTGTCTTCTTCCTTTTCACAATACCTCCCCTCTCATAGCTCGTTTCCCAATATAAATTTTGCTATTCTGGTCTAGCTTCTCTCTCAATATCCCTTTTCTAAATACTTTGGTAAACCTTCCTTTTTTATCATCTTATACCATTTATTGTATTTTTATTCTTTAATCATCCCCTATCTTTCTATTATTTGTCTTTTCCTGTTCTTTTTTTCCAATTCTTCATAGTTTATTCCAGTCCCGTCTTCCATGTCTCTAGCATTCAAGGACTCCCTCTTTTCTTCTTCCCATCTCGTTAATTCTCTCGCCCTCCCTCTCCTCTCTTCTACCTCCATCAAACACTTTCTCGCCATTTCCCCTCCCTCTCCCCCCACAGCTTTGTATCAAATTTCTATGCCCTCTATCTCGCTTTAATACTTAACTTATCCCTTTGCGCTTCTTCTCTCACCATATATCCTCGGGTCCTCAAATATACCATTAATATCAACCTTCTATATCTTTCTTGTAAACTCACAATTCTTTGTATCCATCCCCATATCTCTGCCCCATAACTTAATACCGGTCATACCAGCGTATCAAATAACCAGATTCTACTTTTCCAATTTTCTTTGAACCTTCTTTTTTCGATTCCCCATATCTGTTTCATTACCCCTACTGCTTTGTTTTATCTTTTCTCTTATATCGACTCTATGATCTGCATTCTTTTGCAAAATATAACCCAAATATTTAAACTCCTTAACTTCTATCTTCATTCCCTTCCATCTCCCCGACCATTCTTTTTGTCTCCCCTCCCCTTTTCCTAACCTTATTATTTTTGTTTTTTATACATTTATCTTCAGCTTTTTTTCATCTAAGTAATTCTCTAATCTTGTAATTAAGTCCGCCATCCCTTCTTTATCCTCTGCCATCAGCACAATGACGTCTGCATATGCCAGTGTATATATCTTTTCCTACTACTTCTCCTTAACCTTTTCACCTCATTTTTTATTTCAAGCCTGATATTAATATATTTTATAAAATTGGCTCAGAGGGCATCCTTGTCTCACTGCTCTCACCCCACAAAACTATCTCCTACCTGAGCTGCTACCTTTACCCTGCTTTTTGTCTTTTTGAACATTTCCGATACTCTCTTTATTAATTCCTCTCTTATGCTCTTTTTGACCATAACTTTTTCTTTTTCGCCTCGGCCTAAGGAGTCAAACGCTGCCTTTAAGTCCACAAACATTGCTCTTATTCTTTAACATCCTCTCCTTTGCTTTTCTTTACTATTGGTATCACTACTCCTTCTTTCCATAACTCTGACCACTCCTCTCTCTCCATACTCGTTTAAACATTATCCATGCCTATTTCTCTATTTCTGCCCCTCCATATTTTTACACTTCATTTGGAACCTCATCTATGCTAGGTGCCTTTCCATCCTTCATTGTTCCGAACACCTTGAGTTTTTCTTCCATTGTTATGTCTTCTTCTTCATCTCTTTCTCTGCCATATTTCTCTCCTTTCCTAACTCTTCTTTCTCTATTTACTACCTTCTATACATCTTCTTTTGTCCTAGCCTTCTCAGTCTCTTTCGCAAACCTTTTATTCTTCCCCATTACTTATTTCTTTTCTACACTTTCTTAATTCATTTCTAAACTCCTTCTTTTTCTCTTTACATTCCTCATCCTATCCACTTCTATTCCCCTTTTTACTCACTTTATTTTTGTTTGTCCACTATAATTCTCTTTTTACTTCTCCTATCATTTTTTCTATCTCCTCGTCCACATTTTCCTCTCCTATTTTGACATTTCACACCTTTTTTCTAAACTATTCTTTTCCTTGCCTTGGCCAATCCCCTTTTTCTACACTCTTTACGTATGCCCCCTTTTTATGCATATTACTATTACTTTTTTCTCCCTCTAATGTAACTATTAATGGAAAGTGATCCGAATCAATATAATCACCTAACTCTAATTGCTTGACCTTTTCTGTCACCTCATCATTCACTATCATATAATCAAGTACCGTTTCCCTTTTTCCTCCTGACCGTGTATATTCTCCTTCCTCATAACTCTCTATATTTTCGTTTAAGATAAAACATCCCAACTCCTCCCAGCTCTTTAACAACTTCTTTCCCTCCCCATTCAGTACTTTACCTTCTGATTTTCTTCCTCCCTCTTCTCCCCATACCTTCCTCTTATATCACCTGTTCTAGAATTAAAATCCTTACCTCTTATAAGTCTAATATCTTCTTTATTTTGTTCAGTCATTTCTTTTAACTTCTCAGCTTTCTTCTGCATATCTCCGTTCACATACACTCCCACAAACCACATCTCTCCTCCCATCTTTTTCTATTCTACTATTAATTCTTGGTTTTGTTTTTTCTCTCTTTCTTATCTTTCCCTGTTGACATTCATTTTTACTCCCATCACCATTCCTCCCATTGCTCTGCCCTTTTTATTCTTTCTCTTTGCATTTTGAACTTGTCATTTGTAACCTCTTGGTAATCTTCCCCTCACTCTTTCCCATTCCTTTTTGTCAAGCCACGTCTCCATCATTATTACAACATCTCATTGTGTCAAATTTCTCATATCATATCTCTATACTATTGCTTATTTTTCTACCTACCGTTCCTTCCTCTCCTAGTCTTCTTATTAACTCTTCCCTTTCTTTATCCTAATCACACCAAACTCGGTCTGTCTGTATCCTCCCATATTTAACCTATGTTCTTCTTCTCCTTTTTCTTTCTTCTTCCGCTATTCTCCTTAACTTATATTGCATCCTCCTTTCTACCCATGTTAAATCATCCTCTATTCTCTCCAAACTCCCATATAACATCCTCTTCTTTGCCATTACTTCCCTCATATCTTCCCATTTCTTAAGTTTCACTAGTACCATTTTCTCCCCTCTTCGTTCTTCTCTTCCTATACTTCACACTTCCACTATCTCTACTTTTGAATCAATCCTTTTTAGTACTTCTTTCACTCCTTTCAGCATCTCTTTCCGCTCTAATATCATACCTTTTATCAATATGTTTCTTTTTCTTTCTTTTCTCTCTTTTTTCTATTCTTTGTTCTATTTGTCTGATTCTTTCCTTCTCCGTATTCCCACTTACGCCCCCACCAACATCCCGGTTCGAGCTGTCTGTCTTGCTAATCCTGCCTTGCATCTCCTATACCTTTTTATTATTATCCTTCTACTTCTCTAGTTTTTGCTCCAATGACTGAATCCTCTTTTTTAACTTTTGCCTAACTTCTTCCTATTTTTTCAGTTCTTTCCTAAATTTAGTCATTTCCCGCCTAATTTCTTTCTGTTAATTCATCTCCCCTTTTTGCTACCCTTCTTCATAAATTCCCATTACTTCTATTATGACTTCTCGAATTCCGTTCAGTCTTTCCTCTTCCCTCTGTTCTTCAGTTTCATCTCCGTTTCCTTCAGCCCCCTTACTGTTTTCATCCTTTTTTACCAAACTCTGCCTGATATAATATTTACACTGAATTCTACTTTTGAAAACGTAAAAAGTTTTGAGTATCAAATTATTACGAAATTAATAGAAGGAATTCAATGATTAGACGTTTCTTTTCATCAAAAAGTTTACAAAACGTATGTGTTAAATTGTAGGGAAAGAAATATATTACTAGGTCTAAAACTGTAAGGGACGGTGTAAAAGAAAAAAAAAATACCAGAGAGAATTCTAAAAGTTACTAATGCTTGCTGCCGAAAAAAATGTTTTAAAAAAGTTCGAACTGCTTATCAAGAAAAACTTCACAAACAGTTTTAAGACCTCGGAAATTATCGTCGGCCAAATTTGATACTTTCCGGAATGTTAAAATGTAGAGATTCCACAGAAACGAAAGCGGAAACAAAACATCTATTAATTAACTGGGTTTACTTATTTTCTGCTGACAGCGCTAAAATCTAAAATTAATTGTGACTTTAAAACCATATAACATAATTGCCTGATATTTTCGAAAAACTTCCTTGAATCCTAATAAAAGTTTAAGTGACCATTAATTTTAATTTTCTGAATCAATTGGTCAGTCTACACAAATTTATTTATTTTTAATTCTTTTTGCCAAATTAGATGATGCTGGCCTAGCAGAAAACCATATTGGAATACTGAAGGACGGATATTCCTACTATGGACAGTTTTTGTATTTTCGAATCGCAAACACACCCTACTGGCTGCATCGCAAACAATACCAAGCACCTACTGATGAGTTTGGGGTTTTTGTACTATTACCTAACGGCCTGCATGCGTTCGCAACTATGAACCATAATCCTTTAGCACCCCGTAAGCCAACGAATACTCATATACTCGCTCGTATGGTTCTACAAGACGGGATGAATTATTTGGCTGATTCTTTCGAGCCTTATAATATCAGTTTAAAATTGCATGCTCCTGGGCAAGCATTTGGTACACCAAATTACCCAGAAAGCAACTACATATACATGAAAGTGCCAGTTTATGGGAGAGACGCCATCTACAGGTCTCCTTTAAAAGAGGGAAATGTTCCTAGAAATACTATTGAGATAAAACTGAAGGATGGAACTTGTTACCATGGAACGATCACGAAACCGGGCGGGAAAAGAGTACCTAAATTCCTGCATCCTGACAAACCTACAGATCAGTTTTTGGTTTATATACTGCTAGATAGCCACCTTAATTTAGAGGCACACATGTCAAGGAATCCCCAAGCAGCCTATTGGCCTCCGTCTAATGAAATAGTCGCTCGTATACGTTTAGCAAACGACAATTATTTTTTGGCTTTATCTTTCGAAGTGTATGATGTAACCCAAAAAAACATGGCATTCTTAGCGGCCACGCTAAGAGAAAATCCTTTTATCCACAGCGCGACTGCATATATATTAATGTACCAGAGAATGGTCAAAGCGTAGTCTATAAGTCTCTGTTAATACCTATAGAAAATCGAAAGGTCAAAAGGTTTTGATAGACCACTATGCTAGAAAATGCCCTTTATCCAAACTTCTTTAACGACGGTTTGAATTGCTTATCTTCAAGTGTAAGTTAGCAATAAACAATTAAACTAGTTGTGCCTGACTGGTGTTTTATTTTTCTACGAAGGATATAAAAATTGAGAAAATCCTTTTAAGAGGACTATGCTGAAGTATTTTATATTACACTGCAGTCCCACTGTAGAAACCGTTTCGGGGATACACTTTATCTCCTTCGTACAATATCGGGACTCGCCAAACCCTAAAAACAAGCAGGGCAGTTTGAATCATTTTTGTAGGAGTTTCGTCATGAAAATATTTTTCGTTGTATTTTTTTTATGTTAGTTTTATAACGTCATCATGAACGTGAAAAAGCTTGTGCTCGAAATTCAAACTTTCTTTAAGTAATAATTTTTAAGTATGCACGTAAATATGTTAGGGTGGCCATTTTAATCCAAGAAAACGATTTCCGGTCATTTCCCGTCTCTTTCTCATTCGCAAACATTTTTCATAGCCAATTAAATACAAAATTTAAACTCTAACGCTAAACATTTGGAAAATTAAATTATTTCACTTGATATTTTATGATTTGCTAATTTCGTAGTCTTTGAAAATTTAAAATCAAATAATTTTTAATTTCAAACAGTTAAAAGTCCTTGAAAAGCTTCAAGTTTAAATTTGCAAATCTTGAGAAATCTAGAAGTTGTTTTAAATATATGTAATAAACGCTAGAAGACAATTGTTTAAGTTTTTAAGTCTGAATTTTGAAATTATTTCAATTACAAATGCCACCTTAAACATAAAAATTTTAAATGGAAAATTTTTAATGTAAAAGATTTTCGAGATACGCATTGTAAAGTGAATGGTATTATAATTAAAAAAAAATAAAAATTCAACTGATTTTTTTAGAGCTGTTAAAACCTAACTTAGCTAGATTTTTCTTTTAAAGATTTATAAATTTCCCAGTCAAAAAATAAATTCTGCAAAATAGACGGTTGTGGGGCCCCTTTTTTCCAATAAATGAAAATGACTAAAGCGTCACTCTCTCGCCCCCATGGACGACCTTCCTTTTCTATTACGGGAACTTTTTTTGCGGGCCTGCAGTGTAGTACAATTCAGTAACCTTTTAGTGGACACGCCCTGTAATTTCCCTTGAGCCAGCACCCTTTCGTAAATTACACAGCCCAACATGGTTTTGTTGTTGGAAAGTTAAGGGTCATTTTCGAAGTAATTTTTCACGTAGAATTCGAATGTGGGTCAAAATTGGCCGATAACGTCAGAATTTTAAGATATTTCAGGTTATGTATCCAAAAAATGGCTTTTCAGCTAATTTTGAGGTTATGTACAGAAGAAAAAATTTTTTTTGGGATTTTTTCTTTAGTTGTATCATTTTTTACTGCTTTTTCTCTTTAATTTAAAAGTCGCAGAGTTCAATTACCATTTTTCTGTGCCATGTTACACCAATTTGAAAGTACAAGATATGTTCCATTATGCCTTGAACATTTGCTTTAAATGCTTTGAAGCAGACATTTTATACTTTCGTGATAGGCCAATTCTGACCCCGGATTTAGATTCTAAGTAAAAAATAACAAGGAAATGACCCTCCACTTTCCAACAACTGACATGATCCCATTATTTGCAGGCCTGTTTTATAGATCATGAGGGATAATCCAAGTTAATGGCTTTTTCTTTACTTAAATCTTCGAAAATCGCTACTAGGATGCAAAACATGATGTGTAGCAATATTGAATCTCTTGATATCTTATTATTTTTCTCGTGGTTAAAACCAGAAAATTTATTAAAAAGATATTGGTTAACTAATTCGATCTTTCTTTCTGATCTCTTAAAACGTATGCTAAAGCCCAAACTATTCTGATTGGTCTTTCTGAACGTATCCAAAATACACTGTATGCAATGTTAGAAGTAGTTCCTTCTTAAAATAGAGAGAATGTAAAAAATTTGATGTATCATACTGAAGTTCGTTTTCCATTAAAGATTCAAAAATAAGTGAACTTTATTTGTAAACCACTATGCTGAAAACTTTACTTCTATTCAAAATAAACGTCAAGAAACGTAGATCTGCATTGCAAAATTGCTATCTAATAGCACACTCGAACTTGAGTTTAGGCTTGGTTTTGTTTATAACCTTCCGCTCCAAAGCAGGCTCTCCTGCGTTTTTTCTTCTGCGCTTTCTTAATCCAGGCTTTTAAGAATAAATAATCGAGATGGATAAGATTTAATGTATTTTGCCTAAAGCTGAAGTTGTCTTCTTCTTCTCATTTCCTTTTTACACTTTCCTGTGCTTCCTGGAAATTTTGAAGGAGGGTTTTGTCCATTTGCGACTACATGTGCTGTACCCAAGATAATCCTGTTGTAAAGACATTCAAGATTCAGTATGCCGCGACCACCTTGACGGCGTGTTTTGATATCAAGGGGTTTGAGTTTGTTGTTAGATACTTTGCTCTTCGCCAACAGATGGGAAGACCAAATCTACCAGATAAGAGACATTTCTATCTACTTCAGAGATTATTCTTTATAGAGGTCACAGCCTGAATTGGGCTCCGTGAGACGCCCAGCTACATGTGGGCCTCTCTAGCGCCAAGGTGGCGTATGCAGCTTCTATGGAAAAGATCAGGGTATTGAGATTATCTATGTAAAATAGATAAGTGACCATATTCTTTCGATTTCTAGGTTTGCTGTAAAAGTGCATTTCGGAATGACGAAGTGCCAGAAATAGAGACAATAAGGTTAGGTGAAATTGGAATGGGTTTTATGGTGTCTCTATGATAGTCACCTCTCTGAAAGGTGACGTTGTTAGTTCTCACACAATTTTTTCCAGATCATATAGTAAATTTGGTTCTTCTAAGCTGCATTAATCTTTCTATGCACCTCACAATGTGCAGATGAACCTTTAAGCTTTCTAATAGATTGATGATGAGAACATTGGATGTTGAACCGCAATATTTCCGAAAGCGTTTTTGCAGACACATCTATCGATAAGCATGTTGTCCCGAAACCCTGCTACGCGTTTCATTGTTCCTACATTTGCTGCCACACAGGTTGGCTTGATCGAAAAATTCTCTTATTTAGAATAGCTGCGATGATCTTATACAGTGTGTTTACACAAGTTGCCTATGTTTGGCAGGAGTACTGTGCACCCTTTTACCAAGTACTCTGGAATAGGCTCTTCCAAATTTAGACATGAGGTGGAAATGCCAGCCTGATGCTGATGGATTAAAGGAACCTTCTTCCACTAGAATGTCTTAATAACAGCTGGTCCCGAGGCGGAATAATTCTTCATGATTTCTAATTCTTTTTTACCTTTTTTATCCTTGGTAGTGATAGGTGGAGGTTCTTCATCAGGTGTTATGAGAGAATTTCACTGGTTTTTGAACCCATGTATGTTCTTTGAGTCTTATTGTAGTGGATGCTGGACATTGTAGACTTCTCCAAATTCTTCGATTTTCCCTTTCTTGGCGGATTTATGACAGCAGTTGGAGGATCTTGAAGAGGTCGAGATGGGTCTGAGAAAAACTGTTAGTATTCTCTGATTTACGTCTCTATCCACTTAAGATTCATCCTAGCGTCAGATAGTACCCCTATTCTGTTAAAAACACGCTTCCAGATGGTCAGGAGCTTTGAATTGTTAAGTGTTTGATAACGGATCCGCAGTTCGCGCGCGACCTGTCGAACCTTGCCGGTGAATTTCCTGCCAGATGTGTTGAGTCGATGCACTCATATTTTGATCTTATGATCAGCTGTTGTTTGTTCGTCATTCATTTCAGTCAGGTCTCTAGGCTTGAGAGAATCCTGGATGTTGACGTTTCCCGGGTCCTGAAGTATCTCGCTTCCTCCATTAGATGCATGCCCACGGTTTTTTTAGTGCCGCCTCTCTTTTTTATTACCTGCTTGTTCTGGAAGCGTTAGAGTAAGCGCTCCTCTCAGTAAAAATTATGATTCTACCAGAAAATTTTTTGTTTTAAAATTTAATTTAATTTTTTTTTCAAAAATTCCTTGTTCCAACTAAGAATTAAAATTCTTCTTGAAAATTTCTCGCTTAAAGTCAGAATGATAATTATTTTGGAACATTTCCTGTTTTAGGTATGCAGTATAATTATTTTTCAAAAATGTCCTGTTACCAATCAGATCTAAAGTATAATTTTTTATCAATCTATCCTTCCAAATCAGAATGAAAATTTTTCTAGAAAATTTCCCCTCTCAAATACAAATTTATTTTATACAAAATATTGTGAAATTATTGTACAATTAGGCCTATTCAATGTTATATTAATATAAGAGTTAAGTTTATTAATTAAAATTTTAAACGTTAGGAATAAACATTATTGTAAATAGTATTTATAACAAAATATTTTTATTTTACGTATTTTCAAGGTTGCATTTTCATTCATTTTTTTAATTATTGCAAGTCTTTCTAAAAATAATAAAGCGTAAAAATGAATTGGCGGATTATAACATTTTAAATGTTGCTGGACAGTTTAGATAAACAAACACAAATTTTTAGCAGTAACAAGTAGAAATAATTCTGGTTCGAAATTAAAATAAGAATAAATAATAGTACTGCGTGATAAGATGCACTCAGTGAAAATTCATGGATAATTTTATAATTATTACTTAACAATTATAAATTGTTTATAAAAATATTTATTAATACATTTTTTTATGATTTGTGACTAACTAAGACATTTAACTTAATCTCAACCTGTTTGCATGAAAAGAACGAATTCCTTGTACTTGATTTTCCAAAACTTCAAAATTACTCGTCTAATTTGTTTATAAAAATATAAATTGTTATATTTTATCAAATATTATCAAATAGATATTATTTTTAGAAAAATTTGCATCAATTCATGTATTTTATTAAAAATTCGTCTTTTTGATTAAAAAATAATTTGGTTAAAAATTAATTTTTTTCGGGAAAAATTACTCTTTGGTTTAATTTTTTCTTTCGAATTAAAAATTAAATTTTTGACTGCAAATTTTTATAAATTCTGCAGATCGCAGTTTGAAAAAAAATCCACGCTATAATTTCCAATGCTCTAAATAAATTGAAGAACTAATCAACCAATTTTAATTTTGTTTTTAATTGATTTCAGTTTAAGCAGTTTTCAGTGAAAAGTATTAAAACTTGAAAAAATACAATTATTTTGAATCTCTCCAAAGCTATTATATATATTTTAACCAATTCGAATTTTTTCTAAAGTAATCATTCTTCAATTTTTGTTTTTTCTTTCAAATTTTTCAAAACTAATTTTTAAAACAAAAAGATCATTAAAGAATTTCTTAGAAATCTTAAGAATTTTTGTATCCTTAATCTCAGAAAATCCTTACATATCTTCAAAATTTTGTTTTATAACATTCAAAACTATACATTTTCTTAAAGTCCAAGTTAGAATTATTATTTCTTAAAAAACTCATGTTTCAGATCGTAGTCAAAATTACAATTAAAAAAAACGTCTGCTCTTAGTCAAAATTATAATTCTTTCTGAAAATTCCTTTTTTTAGAATTTAATTTTTCGGAAAATTCAGTACGAGGCTCGTCATTCATTTCAGCCAGATCTTTGGTCTCAAGAGAATCCTGGATGTTGACGTTTCCAAGGTCCTGAAGTATCTCTCTTCTTCTATTGGATGCCTGCCCGCGGTTGTATTTAGTGTCATCTCTTTTTTTTGGTTGCCTGATTGTTCTGGAAGCGATGGAGAAAGCGCTCCGCTTACATAGTCTCTTATGCAGAGTTTTTCGGCATGCGTTCGCAGACGTTGATGCAAAAAGTGCGAGAGCTCTAAGTGTTTCTCGTATCACAGATCATGCAACCGTTCCATATGACCTTCTCGTTCTTGGTCGGGGATCATACTGTTATCGTAGCACTCTAGCAGGTCTTCATTAAGTCGATCGGTTTCATTAAAAGTCTTGAGTTTCCAACGGTCCATTGCATTAAATGCGTCTTGTTTGGTTCCCCTGTCTCCAGGGTAGTCGTCATTGTTGCCTGACTTATTGTTGGAACCCAATTGTTTGATGGTTTTTAGCCGCACTTAATACAACTATGTTTGGTGTTATTACATTCGTTCCCATGCGAAGCCAGTGAATGTATTTCAACCATCCTTGTAGAGCCACGCATGGAAAGGTCCGTGCAAAGATTCTGGTATGGATTACAACTCTTGCAAGGTTAGAAAAAAATTGCCAGATCTATTTGTGATTAAAATTCGTTTTCCTTATCTTTTACTACTTATACTTTCATTGACACTCAATTAAACATAAAGGAACGTCTGGTTTTATCTTTTGTTTACTACATGAATATCCCAAGTCAATCCTAAAGCTAATGAAAGGAAAATAATTTTCAGGATAGCAAAAATGTGTGCTCGATAACTAAATGTTTTGATTCAAGAAAAAATTAAAAGGTACTTTTGAGAGATTATTAAACTCTATAGATGTGTGAAAATGTTTAAAGTATTAAATTAAAAATTTGTATACATAAAAGGTGCTTATGTTAAATAATTATTGCTTTAATCAGTTGCTTAAAAAGCCAAAATTTTTCTAGACAACTGAGGGTAATTAAAAATTCGAGTAATAAAATTCCTTTAAATTTAAATGAAATAGTGAAATAATAAAGTATGGAAATCTATCTAGAGTTGGTTGTTTTCATGATAAAAATACCAAGTGGAAGAGAAAAACAGGAATTTTTTTAAATCTCTTATGTCACTCTTTTCAAAAAAGAAAGATGCAACAATGATACATTGAACTAATTACAAGATTTTTATATAAAAGTTCATCAATATTTCTATATTTCGAACCTGCTATATCGAATAATGTAAAAATAATAAAAAAGTTTCTTTGAATAATTGTATTAATATAAAATAAAATAACTTTATTCTTTAGAAAAACTTCTTGTTTTAGATATTCCTTCCTCCTATTCAGAACCATAATTTTTTTAGTAAATTCCCCATTTTTAGTAAAAATTATTAGTCTTCGTGAAAATTCTTTGTATTAGAATTTAATTAATTTTTGTTCAAAAATTCCTTGTTCCAAATAAGAATAATATTTCTTCTCGAAAATTTTCCGGTTCAAGTCAGAATGATAATTATTTTGGAACATTCCCTATTTTAGGTATGAAGTAGAATTATTGTTTTAAAATTTTCTGTTGCCAATCAGAGTCATAATTCTCTTCAAAATTATCCAGCTTTAAGTGAAAATTGTATATTCTTTTAATTCAAATCCATGTTCCAGATCTAAAATTTAATTTTTTTATTAATTCATCCTTCCAAATTAGAATTAAAATTTTTCTGAAAAATTTCCTTCTTAAAGACAAATTTATTCTAAATCTTTCGAAAAATGTCTTCTTTCCAATCTGAAGTATGAAGAAATTTTGATGTATCTTTTTTAGAGAAACAATGTTGTCCCTTCGAAAATTTTCTTATTTGATGTCGTCTTGGCACAAAATGTGAAATTTTTTTTAAGACAACAACAAATCTCTTCAAGTACATTTTCTTTTTATATTTACAGAAAAAAATCATCTTTTAAGTATCAAAGTTTAAAATTTGTTTAAAAGATACTTGATAATTGATCAATTTTTAATATATTAAGTGAAATAATATAAAATTTCATGTTAGCAGGGGGAAGAAGTTTAATTTTTAAAAAATTATATTAGTTTTATTTAGTGAAAGATACATAAAATGTTCTGATTTATGATTAATTTTAATGTTCTCCGTCATGTCATGTAAATTTTTGTAATTTTCAGAAAAAGTCGCGTGCTAATAGTCAAGGCGCCTAAGATCGAAGTCGAGATTTTCATTCAAATTTAATTAACAATAGATATTATTATTAAAATACGTGAAAACATTGACAGTTTTTCCTTTTATATTAGACAATAGGGAAAATTTTTATTTAATTTTATTTAGGGCGTACTCAAAATCTTTTCAAATATTTATTTTAAAATTTAAAAATCTATTTAATTTAATTTAATTAAAATATTTTAAATAATAATAATAATATATGCTAAAAATTAAGCTAATAAACCTTTTTGGAGGTGACGCAGTCTTTTTATTAGTATCATAATCAGCTTTTAATTCTTCAAATGACCTAAAAAAATGAAACAATCTCCTCAATTTATTAAACATATCCATTTATAATTATACACATATTTGTTCAACATCTGAACATACATACGCACACATATATGCACGGTGACCGATTTTAATCTATAATCCCAAATATCTTCTAAAATACTTTATCTAAGAAGGAATGGTTTGAACAAAGTTTGACCAGGACCGAGGGGGGAATTTGACTGTATCATCAAATTTGATCTTGACCTCACTTTTCAAGGTCAAATGGGGTTAAGAACCTTTTCTTAAAGAGAACCCCTATTTTTGATTGCAGATTTAATCTACAAATAAATGGTTCGTAAGAAGGTTGACCAGAACCGTGGCGTTCAAACAAGTTCTTCGTAGAAAAAGAGTTTTACAAGATATTTAGGATTATAAAACAAAATGAGTTCCCGTGTATATGGTAAGAAGCATTTACGGATTTTGTGTGGAAGGTGTGAGTGGAGTGTTAGGGGGGAAGCCTAGGAGGTAAATAGGGTTGTGTGGGGTGAATTGGGGAGTTAACAATTAATTTTGATTGTAGTTAAGGGGTGAAATTTGGTTAATTAGGGAAAGTGAGTTTAGCTTGGCGAGGGAGCGGTACAGTTTTGTGATCAGGAGTTGGGGCCTTCATGGTGGGCAAGGGTGGTTCTCGTAGTGCTGGGGGATGTTGAGGGAGAGAAAGGGGTGTTTTAAGGGGCCATCTGTGCGTGGTCCGGTGTCAAATGGAGCATCAGGGAGAGAGAGAGAGAGAGAGAGAGAGAGAGAGCGTCTAGTGCTAGCGAGCGGGATGATCTCTTGAAGAGGAAAAGAGATAGCAAAGAGAGTGCATAAGAGTACATAAGTCAACCCCCCCCCCCCCCCTCTTATAAGAATGGGGAGGGGGGCAGAGAAGTAAGCTCTTAGGGTGATTTTAGGGAGTTCAGAGGGTTGAGAAAGGACGTAGGAGGGGCTCTGAAGCAAATGGAAGGTATGAGAGAGGACCCGAGGATGAGAGATGAGAGATGGGAAAATGAGGTAAACAAGCTGAGGGATAAGGTAGAAGGTTTAGAGAGAGACATGTTGTCGGTAAGGAAGGAAAAAGATGATAAAATAAGGACGGTGGAAGAAGACTTTAGGCAGTAGAAGAAAAGGGCGGATAGGGAAAGGATAAGGGAAATGGAGTTAAGGATGGAGAGCAGAGAGAAGGCAGATAGGAGAAACAGTATAGTAATAAGTCCATTAAAATTAAAGAGGGCGAAGAAAAGATAGGAAGAATAAAATATAAGTTTGTGATTGGGTAGAAAAATAAAGAGTAAAAGATTTACTAGGAGAGAGATAAGGGTATGGTGGGATTCGGGGGGTGTACGGGGCCTGGCAGTGTTTTAAAAGGAGATCAAAAGATAAGTTTATAAATAAACAGGGTAAGATTTTAAGAGACTAAATGGAGGACAGGAGATGGGCGTTGGGAAATGGTATGGCACTATGGGACGAAAAAGAAGCATACACGTATGTAAGTAAGAAAGTGTTATCGATGATAGACTATGTTATAATGAATATACAAGGGTGGAAGGAGATAGAAAATTCGTAGTGGAAGGGAGGGTGGAATCAGACTATCAGTAATTAAGTTTGTGGATAAAGAACAAGGGTGGCGAAAGGCAGTTTGGGGAAAAAGGGTTGTTATGGGAGAGGGTAACATGGATGAGAGAAGTGGTACAAAAAAATCAGGAGCAGTTAAGAAACGTAAGTTTTAATTAAGAGTCGGTGGAAGAGATATGGGAGGATCTGATATAGAAAGTGAAAGAGTGTGTGCAAAAGATGGCATTTGGAAAGAAGAAGAAAGTAATGGTGAAGCCGTGGCAGGATAGGGAATGTAAAATGTGGATAATGTGTAAGAAGAAAGAGTAGGAAAAGAAGAAAGAGCTGGAAGAGAAGTTGAGAAATATTAGGACAGAAGAGGACGTATGCAAGATAATTAATAGGTTTAGAAACTGTAGGGTGGAGCTCAGTTAGAAGATGTGGAGTGACGAATGAAGGGACTTTTTTAAAGATTAATTTCAGGGCTCAGAAACACACAAGAGAGAGATGATGGGATTATAAGAACGAAGGAGGTAGATGGAGAGGAGCTGAATGACGAGGAGACAGAGAAGCAGATAAGGAAGTTGAAAGGTCTAAGGAAGCAGGGATGGACGGTGTAGAGAACGCAGCATGGCTATTTGGCACACAAGATGTAAGGGAGAAGCTGAAGGGGGTAGTGAAAGAAGTACGGAGGGGAAGGGATTTCCAAAAGAGTGGAGAAAGGTTTTGTTCGCACTACTGTATAAAAAAGGGGATAGGAAGAGGAAGGAAAATTATAAAGCAATAACAATAATGAATACAGCGTACAAAGTATATGTGTTTATGTTCGCAGACATGCTGGGAAAGGATGTTCAGGGGAAAGGTATACTGCCGGATAAGCAGAAGGGCTTTAGGAAGGAAAGAAGTGCTATTGAAAATATTTACGTCCTGCAGCACGTGGTTGACAGAGAACTAGCATAAAATTGTTCCAAAGTGTAAGCGTTTTTTGTAGATCTAATAGGCGCGTTCGCTTCAGTTAATAGGGGGCGATTATGGGAGAAAATGGAAGTGAGTGGAGTGGAGAGAGATCTGATCGAGAGGGTTAAAGAGGTATATGAGCAAACGAAAGACAGGGTGAGGGGAGGAGAGAGATTCACTGAGTGTTTCTGGGTGGATAGGGGGTTGAGGCCAGGGTGCCAGCCTAGCCTAACGCTTTTTGCAATTTTAGTCGCGGATATGGAAAGTAAGCTAGCGGCTGGAGTGGCGGGAGGAGAGCGAAGAGGCTTTCAAAGAGATGATAAAAAAGTTAAGAAGATACTTGGACGAAAATAGATTAGAGTTAAATTCGGAGTTAAAAGTGTTTTTGTACCTGGGCTTTCTGTTTCAGAGGAATGCGGATTGAATGGTCATATAAAATTGACTTCTCATACTGTCCGCACAGGCTACCAAAGGGAATATCTGCGAGCCCTGCCTTATGTCTGCGATAACACTGTGATTAAACTGCTGATTATTTGATTAACTAGCTTACTGTAAACGCCTACAACTGTTTCGGCAGGAGGAAAGCTTTTTCTTGCTGGTACTTTTGATAGTCTGTCCAATATCTCATTATCTTTAATGACACTGTGTCTAGGGGTCCAAGGTAGAATTACACGGTATTCCATTGGTAGATTTTTTAGTACCTCAAAGCTCTTTCATACTAGTAGCGACATATTCGTTGCTCCATTCAGGGCCACTATAAGAACCCTGCTGTTTAAGTAGATACGGATGTTCCCTTGTTTCTATTCTCCTGTCAACTCATCTGTAACTTAGCTTTCTCCATGACTAGTCGGCCGGCTGTTTGCCATATTCCATATCCAGGCTGCCTTCACAGCCACTGCTCTTACGAGGCACCGGTGACGACCCTCAAATCCAGTCACCTGATTCTTTCTAGTTGCAGGATCGCTGTCCAGATCTTGATCAGCGTCTCCGGTTTCATGCCCCAGCATTTCCCTATGAACTCTCCTACAGAGCCATAGGGTCGCTACTAGCCTTTTGCATTTGTTCTCCAGGACCCTGTTTCAGAATAGCTTCTTAACTAAGGCATTACATAGATATTTAGCTCGTTCATTAATATCCATTAGTTGTCCTCCCAATCTCAGTTTGGTCCTGGTTCCCCATAGTACCAAACGAGAATAAAAAATGGTCAGCTTTATTCTGATTAAATGATAATCCAAATGTCTTACACCAAGAATTCACTATCCCGAGTGCTTGCTGCACTACCTCGAAGAGCGCTTTCATATGCTGACCACGCACGATGAACATTCAATCATCCGTGCAACCTGTAATGTAGATAGTCTCAGGTACCAGGGTACTTTGAAAATCAGAGAAGACCCGGATATTCGGTTACTCGAAGCATTTTTCTAAAACCAAAATTTCAGAACGCACTTTATTAAAAATAATCCCGTGTCCAACTTGGTCGCTGAGGCGACATGCTGACGAATAGAATTCAGGGTTATCTTCCATTTTTGATCATCATCATGTTTTTGATACCCAAAACTTACCTGGGTACCCGATATTTAGGCCATAACGTTGGTACCCGAGTAATACTCGTGCCATCGGGTACTCGTTCGAGTATCCGGGTTAATGGGTATTAGCAAAGTCAGAGCCCTAGTTGACAGCTCCTACTCTGGATCAATAGAGCAGTTCATTCACTACCAATCACCATAACAGGAGCAATTAAAAATGTCTCCCTAAGGACATCCCGAGTCAACAGTTCTACATACAGTGGCATCATCGTTTGTCGTTGTTACTTTTCTGTAGTCCAGCGTGCGGCAGATCCATTCCACGACTGCAGTTGGCGCACAACTGTTGAATTTTATAGTCAAAAAGACGAATTATCTACAAAACAGTTAAATTTGCAGCTAGGAAATATACTTTTTCAACAGAAAAGGTAATTTTCTATGAAATAGTTCAACTTTTTTTGAAACAAATTAGTGTAATTTACAACCAAATATTTGAATTTTACCGAAATATATAAATTTCCACAAAAAAGTACATTTTCTACAAAATAGTTTAATTTTCTAAAATATTTTGAAAATTTTAAGCCGAAAAAAGAAATTTTTATAGAAAACAGTTTAATTTTCAAAATAAAAATATTAATTTGCATTTTAAATGGAAACAGATGAATTTTAGACCAATAAGATTAACTTTCCACCACAGCGAGACGAATTGTCACGAAATGTTAGAATTTCCAGCCAAATTACTTTTTACATTCAATTAAGAAGAATAATTTTTTCTTTTTTCTCGTTCAAATGCAAACCTGAATTACCAGAATCTCATAAGAAAGTTAAAAATTTATCTTTTTGGTTGGAAATTCAATCTCTTGTTTTAATATTGAACTCCTTTTTCTTACATTTATTTTTTGATAATATTTTGCTTTTCTTTTAAAAACTTGAACTATTTTTTAAATGTTTTTTCTAAATTAATTTTTTAACTGTAAACATAATTATACGACTTTTGGTTGACACTTCATTTTTCCTAATTCAAATTTTTTTGCTACAGAGTTCATCTGTCTTGTCTTCTTTTAATGCAAATTAATCTTCTCTGTTAACAATGTATCAGCTTGCTTGAAAATTTAACTTCTTCTTTGAATGTTGAACTCTTTTATTTTAAATTTATTTGGTTGCTGTACATTTTTTTAAAATGTGAAATATTTTAAATAAAATGTTTTTCTAAATTAATTTTTTGAACTCGAAATTTTTGTGTAAAAAATGAACTGTCTTGGGTATAGTTTTAACCATTTTGTTGAAAATTGGTACTTTTTGGTAGAAATAAACTGTGTTATATTTAATTCAAATATTTATTGGTTTGAATATCAGCTACGACATTTTACGTTGAGAATTAATCCTTTCTTGTTAATATCTGTAGCTCTCATGTAAATAAAGCATGATAAGGAGATGTAATTTGAGCTCGAAACATATTGGTCGCAACGATTATAAAAACGACTAAGCAAAAATAAGGAAAGACTTTTGCACCTAAAAAATAATTTTTTTCTTCTTAACAAAGTTTGCTTGTGCTAATTTATTCGGATTCTGAGGTTTCAAGGTAAAGCACGTGCGAGGAATTAATAACTGAATAAATAAGGTGATTCTGACTGCAATTTATTATCTCACTTAGCCTTGCCAATAAAATCCATCTAGGTTACCATCTATGCTCGAAAAGGGAAAGATAAAAAGATCCCAAAATAGTATAAATGTAACGAAAAAGCAGAATATTCATTAGTCAAGATGTCTTCAACATTCCTTATTTTGTGTTTCGCCGTTTTGGTTATTCTTAATTCACTTGGTAAGAGCAGAACAAATTAATACCGTTTTTAAAATTATTTAAGGTGTACCCTGAAGTACAGAGTTATCTAATTTTAAATTTGAATTATGAATTCGGTTCAACACTCTTATCCAAAATTCTGCGAAATTCACTAGGATTCCCTCAATTTGCTTTCAATTCTTTAAGGTATAGTAAAATTTAATTAAATGCTCTTGAATTTTGAGTGGCAAATAGCATCTATGAACTTCTTTAGAACAAACTTTTTTTCAAGCTCCTGGGGTAGAATCATCTCCAAGTATAAAAAGAAAGAGCATTTTAAAATTTAGGTAATTTGAAAATTTTGTCTATAAGAAAACAATAGGGAAGAAGGTTGGATAAGACAACAACTGAAAAAATATTTTTTGTTGGGAAGCCACTAATTCCTAGTTAAAGCCGCATGCCACGTTTCGCTATCTCTTTCTGCAGGTGTTAGCATCAAGAAACAAAAATTGATCCACTGCTATTTGTTCTTATAGAATGGCATCAGTGCATGCAAGCGAGCTCATCCACACCCAGATTATCTCCGAGCATAATTGAACATTTAACTGGTGAGTTATTATTTTTACGTAACTCATTACAGGTATGTTAATGAAGGAAGTTAACTAACATTTACTTTGTTGAAATCAGTTGTTAAAAAAATTTGATTAATGTCAATTTTTACATGACAAATTAGATGAAGCTGAACTAGCTGAAAGCAGTATTAAAATACTAAAGGATGGATATTCATACTATGGACAGTTCAGGTATTTTCGCGCGAAAAATATACCCACCTGGCTGCATCGCGTTCAATACCAAGCACCTACCAATGAGTTTGCGGCTTTTATAATATCAGATAAGCACCTACATGGTTTCGCAACTATGTACTGGAATCAGCTTATACCCCCTACGACTCCAATTCCTCAAATATTTGCTCGTATACGTCTGACACACGGGATGTATTATTTGGCTGACTCTTTCGAACCTTATGATATCACGCAAAAATTTCATGCTGCTGGCTTACAATATGGTTCCTCCTCTTATCCAGACAGAAATCACGTATATATTAAAGTACCAAGTCATGGGAGAGACATCATCTACAGGTCTCCTTTAAAAGAAGGAAATCTACATACCAATAGTATTGAGATAAAACTAAAGAATGGAACTTGCTACTATGGAGAGATCCAGTATCCTGTCGGCCAACAAGTACCCGAATTCCTGCATGAAGGAAAATCCAGCAATGAGTTTTTGGTTTTTATACTGCTAGCTACCAGCCTAAATGTAGAGTCACGCATGTACAGGAATGAACAAGTAGCCCATATGGCTCCGACTGATCACATAGTCGCTCGTATACGATTAGCACACACAAATTGTTTTGTGGCTCTATCTTTCGAAGAGTATGATATCAGTAGATTCAAGCATACAGGGAGTCAGGATAATATGGCATCATACTTTTATAAAGACAGAAACTTCGTATATATTTCAGTACCAGAAGGTGGTAGAAGCATAGTCTATAGGTCTCGGTTAATATCTACAGAACATCGACAGGTCAAAAGGTTTTTATAGACCACTACGCTGAAAACATTACCTTCATTACAATATTTGTTAGCATTGGTTTAAATTGTCTATCTTCAAATGTAGATGTGCAATAAAAAATAAAACTTGTTATGTCTTGCTGCATTTTTATTTTGTTATCAAGAATTTAAAAATGGGAAAATTCCTTTCTAGAGGATTAGGCAGGAGTATTTGATATTACTCTAATGTCTTAACTTTTTAGTGGGGGGGGCGTCCTGCAATTTCCCATGAGCAAGCACCTGAAGCAAATCTTACATCATACGGGTTTCTCCAAGTTTAAGGGTTTTTCTTCACTTACACTTTGGGAAATCGTTATGAGGATGCAACAAATAATATATGGCAGTATTATAAAAATGTATTACATTGTCGTGAACAAAAGAGCAGGCATTACTCCAAAAAGGAAAAGAAAACTTTAATTGACCTATTTCTGCAGATATATGATGTATGGATAGATTGATGGATAAGCGGATAGAAGCACAGGTTGTATGAATGGATTTTTGGAAAGAAGGATGGATGCCTGGATGTAGCATTATTTCTCAAGTGCACCTAAACCAAAAAATGAATTTCTCCGGTCGTCAAAAACTCGCCGAGTTAGTGGAGGTGAAATTTTTGTACTTTACACAAAGAGCCAATATTTCTGATAAAAATATCTTTTTATGTAAGATATATAAATCATAAAAATGTTTATATTTTTTTGAGGTCTACGTTTGTCCTTAAATAGCAAAATGTCGTTTTTGATATTTTGGAACAATTAAATTTTGAGTAACCTGGTAAACTAAAACAAAAATGTTCCTATGCGCCAAAAAATTAGGAAATTTTTTTGCATTTACACTTTTTGATACAAAACAATATATTTGATACTTGATATTTGATACATAACCATAATTCAGAACAAAAAAATTTCTTAGTTTAAATTTTTTTGAATGTGTTAAAACATAAAATTTTTTAAATTTGGTTAATTGTGCACTTTCAATTAACGATTTAAATACAATGCACATAATATAATGTGAATTCGGAAAGATCTCCAATAAGGGTTTTTAGTTGCATTTCAAGGTTTCAAGGAAAAAAAGCGCGAGAATTTGCAACTGAACAAATAACGTGATTCTAAATGAAATTTTCCCATCGCACTCAGCTTCGCCAATTAAATCCATGTAGGTTACAATATTTGCTCGAAAAGAGAGAATACAAATATCTCTACGGTGAA